>JAZGUH010000270.1:600000-770414 GCA_037893225.1 Hippasteria phrygiana
ATAGCACGTTGAACTTGGCGGGAGCTGTGGCCCCTGGCAACCAAGTTATTCTTCAGTACCTGTACATGATGGGAAAAGTCAGAATTATTAGAACAAATCCTTCTGAGTCTGAGTGCCTGGCTGAATGCTATGCCTGTCTTGCAATGCCTGGGGTGACAGCTGGAGGAGTGGAGGTACTGGTGGGTGTCTGTGGGTTTAGAATACAGATCAGTGGTTACCGAGTTGTCTTCCTTGCGGATGGTGACATCCAGGAAGTTGGTCTGATGCACTGAATACTCTGATGTAAACTTGATGGTCCTGTGGAAGGAATTAATGTGATTAATGAAAGTCTCCAGACTGTCCTGATCACTGGTCCAGATGAAAAATACATCGTCAATATATCTCCACCATACCCAGGGGCGACATGGTGCTGAGGCAAGCATGCGCTCTTCGAGGTCGCCCATGAAGAGGCATGCAAAGGAGGGGGCCATGCGAGTGCCCATGGCTGTACCGTGTACCTGTAGATAGTGTTTACCTAGGAAGGAAAAATTGTTCTTGGTTAGTACAAGTCTCATGAGGGTGCCAATATCACTGATGGGTGGGGTTGTGTGTCCTGCCTTGGCCAGGGCCGAGGAACAAGCACGAATACCTTCCTCGTGGGGGATGTTGGTGTACAGGGATGAGACGTCAAAAGTACCAATGATGGCTGTGCTGGGAATCTTGTTCTTGATTCCTTCCAGCTTGCGCAGGAAGTCTGGGGTGTCATGGATGTATGATGGCATCTGTGGAACAAGGGGTTTGAGAAAACTGTCAATAAACAGGGAGATACGTTCTGTTGGTGAACCATTACCAGAGACAATGGGCCTACCGGGGTTGCCAGCCTTGTGAATCTTTGGAAGGAGATAAAATCTGGCAGTCCTACAGTCAGAGGGAGAGAGAAATTTATGAGCTTTCTTAGACAGCTGGTCACGTGATCGCATATCTTCCAGCACCTGTTGTATCTCTTGAGAGAATGTACCTGTGGGGTCAGAGTCAAGGCAGATGTAGTTAGTATGATTGTTCAACTGGCGGTGGGCCTCGTCAATGTACTGATGACGATCCATGATGACCACAGCTGAACCTTTGTCGGCCGGCTTGATGATGATATCAGTACGGGAGCGCAAGGCATTCAATGCCAAGCGCTCCTCACTGCGGAGATTGTCATGAGTTCTGTGGACAAAGTTATCAGGGTTAGTGACTTGAGAACTGACAACTTGAACATAAGTCTCGAGGGCTGGTACACGATTCTTGGGGGGTACCCAGGTACTTTTGACACGGAACGGTTCTGGGTCACATCGGTCAGAATCAAGGAAAAACTCTCGGAGACGGATCCTACGGTAGTATTCCGTGAGATCTTGGCTGAGCTCTACCTGGTTCACAGTGTGGGGAGTAGGACAAAAATTGAGACCCTTCGAGAGAAGTTTATGTTCAGCGTCAGATATGGATGAGGAAGAAAGGTTAACTACAGTATTGGAGGGGGGTGGTGGTGTAGACTGGGACCTGGGGCGTCTGAAGCGTCTCTGTCTGCGTTGATGTTGCTTGGTAAGCAAGCCACCAATCTTCTTGTTTCTCCTGTTAAGCAGAACAGAGTCAAGGTTAGATACGCTCTTATCAATCTCATCATGAAATTTACTGTATCTGGTGTCAGAACAACTGGATCTAAGTTCCGAGTCGAGGTGGGCAATATTCTGATGGAGGTTCTGAAGTGTAGTTTGACACTGTTGAGAGAGGACATTGATGAGTTTAATGGAGGTACCATGTAGAATTTGGTTCCATCTCCTTTGAAGGGGAGGTGAGAGGGTACCCAAGCAGGGAGAGGAAGATAATTGCAAACCTGTAGGGATAAATCGAGAGAGGGAGAAAAAATTGTAGTTATCTTGATGGTAAGAATAGCGTAAGGCCTTCTCCCTAGCCTTTTCTAGCCTTTCTGATCACACTGATATAAAGAACAAGGAAACAATGTGATTTAATAATGAGAAGATTCGAGAATCAATGGGGTTTAACAAGTTTAAAGAAATTTAATACATTCCAGAAATTACTAAAATCCAGAATCATCTTACAAATTACGTCAGCTTCCAAATACAACCTTACAGAATACGTCACATCTAAAAAAATAACTCTTCACAGCTTTCTCGAAAGACATAGCGTACACGAGATTTCTGCACAGAACCTTCTGGCACACGTATAAGGCTTGGCGTAAACAACTTTGACCCATTCATTCACATAATTTAGGGTCTGCCGAGGTCGCACGCGTATGCAAATAGTGACGCGTGACCTCTCCAACGTTTGTGAGGGTTGTGCATAATAAGGGGCGTATATACATTCTGTGAGGGGAATTTCATAACACTGACAACAATTACTTGTGTACATAACACATGCCCCTCGAAAAGAAATACCCTCTTCACGGGCATTATTGCCGTGGCCTTTCCCCTCATTGGCCTTTTTTGCAAGTCAAGACAACCAACCGTTTTTTTTACTGATTTCCACCCGCCACATCTCCCGAAAAACGAAGCTAGGTTTCTCACAGAAAGCTCCCATAGCGACATGCTTGTCAAGTCACTTCCGGGATAGCTTGAATGGTTACACCCCTCCGGCTTCATGTAGAAATGCCATGTGTTCCAGCAGGCGGATCGACTGCAATAAGCAATTGCCTTCCACAGAACACGCTCGTATTTTCGGTGCACTCATTGAACATAAGTTACTGGGGTCGAATGAAGTAGACTATCCGCGCAATGCAGGTTTTATCCTCACACGGCCGCCTTCTTGTGAAGAGTGTTGCGAGTTAGATCGCAGCGAGCTCGTAAAAGTTTCAAATTTGAAGTTTCCATGACTGATTTTCAAGTTTGAAAGTGCTCTGCGAATATCATTTAAAGCGCTTAGGCCCCTACAACAGATTAACTGAATAAAGCGACGGTATGTTTAAGAATTTGTTTTTAAGTTTGTTTGTTCGAACAGTAGTTTTTGAATTTCCCCCCGTTATTTTACGAACGATCTTTGCTTTCATTTGCATTTTGTTTTGAAATTCGGCATATAAGCTGCCCTTTTCCTGGTCTATGAATATGGTGTACAGGTCTTGGTCGAATTCTATACTCCTTTCGCAGTTGTCTCAGTGCGAAAATGGCATCCGTACAACCTCTGTTTTTCCTCAAGCCAAATTAGGATTCGCTCAGTTGGTCTTTGACAACAGGCCAGATCCTTTTTTCCAAGATTTTTGCATACATCTTTCCAGTATGGGTCAGGAGAGAGATTCCTCGGTATTTCCCGCAATCTCTCTTGCTTCCCGGCGATCAACCAGCTGAATTCAAGAATAATCTGGCGGCAGCGTGCAGCGCGTGAGCAGCAGCAAAAGGGCACACTATTGGCTTGGTGTTTAATTAAGCTATCTTTTCTCCCACTTCGAAAGTTTATCCAATGAAATACTCTCTCCCGATGTCCGCCTAGATAATAATACATAATAATAATACAAGCATTTGTAAAGCGCCATCTATCTATGTAGACATATTCCGAGGCGCTTGAAGAAAAGAAACTGTCCAGAACTCTACAAATAGTTAAATATACATGTACATGTATGTATACTTGAAACAAAACCAGCAATCTAATTATAAGTTGAGTTAAACAGGAATGTTTTAAGAAGGCATTTGAAGGTATGTAAAGATTGACAGCTACGAATTTCCTGAGGCAAAGAGTTCCATAGAGTGGGCGCCGCAACTGAGAAGGCATAGTCCCCATACGATGTTCTAGTTCTTGGTGTCACAAGAAGATGTTTGTCAGATGACCTTAGGTGGCGATTAGGGGAATACTGGGTGAAGAGATCCTGCAGATATGTTGGTGCGCTGTCATTGAGGGCTTTCCAGGTAAGTAGGATTATTTTGAAGGCAACCCTCTGTTTGACTGGAAGCCAGTGAAGATTTCTCAGGACTGGAGTAATGTGGTCAAATTTCCGTGTTCGGGATAAGACACGAGCCGCAGTGTTTTGAACATGTTGAAGTTTGCACATGAGAGTGTTGGTGATTCCAAACAGAAGTGAGTTGCCATTATCCAACCTTGATGTCACGAGAGCATGGATAAGGATGGCAGCCGACTCATCAGTCAGGATTCGGCGGATGCTGTTGATGTTTCTAATATGGTAGTATGACGTTTGGCAAACTTTCTTGACATGCGATTCCATTGACATCGTGCTGTCAAACATGATGCCAAGATTACGTGCAGTCGTAGAACGTTGAATATTAGAAGTCCCAAATTGCATCTGGTTGCATCTGATTTTATCCTGGCTACGTTTGGAAGTGATAATTAGAAGTTCGGTCTTGTCGTCGTTAAATTTTAATTTATTCCTGGTCATCCATTGCTTAAGATCACAAACACATTGTTCAATACGCTGTCTCACGGAATGTTCGTCGTCTTGGTTTCCTAGATGAAACGATCCATATATCTGTGTGTCGTCTGCATAGCAATGAACTTGAAGTTGATGCCTCCGTACAATAGCGGCAATAGGCTCGGAGTATATTGTGAAGAATAAGGGACCTAATACTGATCCTTGAGGGACGCCAGAAGAAAGTGAGATGGGAGATGATAAAGATCCATTGATGTTCACAGTCTGTGTTCGATGACATATATATGATCTAATCCATTGCAGGGCTGGACCAGTAACACCGATGGACTGAAGGCGGTGGAATAAAACATCATAGTCTATAGTGTCGAATGCTGCAGAGAGATCAAGGAGAACAAGGAACACACCACGCTTATCGTCAACTGCCCGGAGAATATCGTTCTTAACTCTTAGAAGAGCAGTCTCTGTTCCATGATGTTTTCTATACGCAGATTGCAATGGTTCATGTAGATTGTGTTCAGTCAGATGATCAGTAATTTGGGAATAAACAACCTTCTCTATTACTTTGGATATGAATGAAAGGTTGGATACGGGACGAAAGTTCTTGAGGTTTTCAGGATCGAGGGTGGGTTTCTTCAGCAGAGGAGTCACCAGGGCATTTCTAAATTGCTGTGGGAATTTAGAAGATTGAAGAGACAGGTTGACAATTTTGGAGATAACTGGAGTCAAAATATTCAGATTGTTCTTTAGGAGCCAGGTAGGAATTGGATCCAAATCGCACGTCTTTGATGGTGATGATTTGATGATTTTCCTGATTTCCTCATCCAGAGCTGGTGTGAATTCTTCCAATGGTGTAATATCAGAGTGAGATGACTCGGTGGTATACGGCTGCATACAATCTAGATCGTGGTCAAGATTATTACGAATGTTCCGAATCTTTGTTATGAAATAATCACTAAAAGTTGTCGCCAATTCCTGTTTATTGTCGTGTGTGGGTAGTTTAGTTTTTCCTTTGTTGTGGAGTAGAGATTCAACAATTTTGTAGAGCTCTCTCTGGTTCCCACAGCTGGCTAGTTTTTCTTTGAAGTATGATGATTTGGCACTGTTGATCATATTAACAACACAGAGTCGTTGCGCTTTAAATTGGTTTCTATCAGATTCTGATCTGGTTTTCCTCCAGCGTCTCTCCAATTTCTTGCGGTGTCTCTTGGCATCGGCAATCTCCGGGGAATACCATGGATCTGTCCCTGGGGGCCGGGGTCCCCACGCACGACTCATGCGCCCATAGCATTACACGCAAAAAGTGCGACCATGTCATAGTGCGTGCGAGCCGACGCCTGCGCGTAAAACAAAATAGGTCCTTGACTAGGAACTAACGAAAAATCAATTTATTACTTTAATGTTAAAGTACCACTGGTAAGACAAATACTTTTAGTGTTTTGAGTTAGTTCGGGGACATATTTCCTACGGAATTTCTTTCCCCTGACCTTTGCGCGTCCGGGGATAGAAATTCCAGAGAAAGTTGCGGCACCAATTAGCTTGTGTAACAGGTTGGGTCCAGTAGGGCTCACCCATATGATCATATCGTCGCCTGTAAAATCTGGACGCCAAGTCGATACAAACTAGACTGAATGGTTATTGGAACGATACAACTGTTTAAACTGTAACTATGTTCTGTTGAATGTGATAAAAATCACTTTGATAGAATCGGTAAATTTAGAGGAAAAAAACAACTAATTTTTGTTCACGGTTTGAGAAAAGTATAAACTTTAACCATAAGCTGATTGGGCTGAGGGGTGAGATGGTTTAATTTTCTATTTTTGTCCTGATGATTGACATCGTTCACGATTGTTGAGATCTGTATTAAAAAAACGTATATTGGTTGATGCGGAACTTGGGATGGGCCAATTAATTTGTTTTAACAAGACGCATGATCAACAAACTATCAGTTTCAATAATAAAATGTGCATTTTGCTTATAAACATATTTCATAATTTACTCATAATTTTTTTTTTTTTTACTTAGTCCTAGCGCTGGACGATACGACGATAACATCGCGATAATGCGATATTATCTGCCTAAAAATCGAAATCGGCTACATGTCTTTTAAAATTGAAAAATCGAGATATCGCCATTTTCCCTTAAAAAATCGGTGATACTTTGTTTTTACCAGCAGATTCGCTAAAAATTAATTTCCTTTACACGGCGGGCGGCTCCGGCGCTCCGCCCTTAACTTTGCAGTGAAAATCACCAGATGACATTAAACAAGCGATCTGATAGTCTACAAAAATTGTGTACTTTCTATCCATGGTAGGCAGCTAGAAAATTATAATTTTCACCGCAATTAGACAAAATTATTCCGATTGTATTGCAAAGAATTAGTTGTTTTAAAACTTAAACCACTGGTGTTACCCTTTGTGTTATCGCCGGTGTAATTTTCATAAAGTTAACCCTGAAAACTTCTCAAAATGATTTTTCTTTTTTGACTGAGCCATATTTAAATCTATGCAAATTAGTGGGCGTATCCATTTCAACCATTTGTTGAGAAATGCTTCTCTGCACTTGGGGCTGCTCGCACGTGGTTCGTGCCTCCTGCTAAAAAAATAAGCTCTAAATAAATCAGCTGGTTCACACGGATTGACTGTTGGTACCTACACAATTCGCTGGTACCCGTCGATAGTCTAGTGGGCGAGCTGAACATTTAACTCCGTCCACTGCTAAATTGCTCCAACGCCAAGTGACATGATCACCAGCGGTGGCGGTACATTTGCAACTACATGTATTGGGAGACAGCTGGCCCCAAACTCAAATATTCCCCCCATTCATTCCTGTCAGTCTTACAAGGGACCAGTCTGAAGTCGCATTCCTCCGTTTTTTATACCCATGACGATATGGGGGCAGAGGGGTCTCCCCTTTTTGTCCGTATCACTCCAGACTATTGTTACCTAACACACCCCCTAGATTTCTGAAAAGAATTCCTAATATTCCGTGAACACAATGACCAACACAAAACAAGGGGGGGGGGGGGGGCTGCCCCATATCGTGCTTTATTATGCCGTTTTGAGGCAAACATCCAGAGGGTTGAAATTTTCTATTTTCGTGTTATTGCTTAAAATGCTAGTTTATGTAAAATAAAATAATACTGTGTTTTCGTTTTTTGGTGTTCTTTTTTAGTACAATTAAAAAAACAAAAAACTAACTGATAATCACCGGAATTTGTGTTTAGTTTTCGTCATAAGATTTTTTATTTTTCGATTCGTGTACATCGCCATTTTTAATGCAATCATAAACTTGGTATCAATTTAGACCTTGTGATCTAAACGCTTCGTTGATTGGCCGATCCGACCGATATTTACACAAATAAACCAATGATAGACACTTAAAGAAGATACCAAGGCTACCCCCTAATCGTCAGGTGTTCAGCGGTGCGGAAATGAAAGACAGACTTTATCAGTTGATTTCTACAATAGTGCTGGATCATCTAACAAAACAAAAATGATCATAACTTTTTAAATACTTTCCAATTGTGTATAAATCTAGAAATTAAATTTTGCGATGAGAGACTGTTCTCTATTGAGGGTGCCACATTTATGAGGGTGCCACAAATATAACACAAAGGGGACGCATAGCTGATTAAATAAATCCATAAAACATGAACATCGATTGGCGTATTTAACGTCGAGCAAGGAGAATAATTTGTAACCTCCCGTGGCTGAATGAAACGGAAGGATTGATTATTGTATCCTTTGCTTGGAATATTAATGCTCACCTGTTCCGACGAGCTACATGTATGTTTAAAAAAGTCAGTACTCATTACAATGTCAATATTCATTCCCCCTGAAAGAAAAGTATGTCTGAAATAAAATATCCTCCACCCCAAGAGCCCGGAAACCTTGTAAAAATGAAGGTTTCATTAAAAATATTAAACAATTTCTGTCCTAAAAGGGGAACAAGGTAAATTATCTGGTCACATCGAACATACCGATTATTTTGTAATGTTGCAATTGGTTCTGTGAGTAGTGCCAGATGAATGGCCAGAAAAGGAGTCAGACTCCTGCATTTGAGTCTGGCAAACAACACACCTGGAATCGCTCTTAAAAGTACCATGCTGTGTGGGGGGGGGGGGGGGGGGGGGTGGGGCATGCAGCCAAGGTGGGGACCTCGGCTCGGACATTCAGGTCTCGTGGATTGCGGGGGCGCCTATAAGCCAATACTGGGTTGTCAAGGACGGCACGGGCAAGGCGATCTGAAGTATGAAGGATATGATGGTTGTTATTAGTTATTTTACGAAGGGGATGGAGACTAGGATGAAAGGTGGTGACCAAGGGAATCTTGGGGTCGGCATTAGTGCTGGGCGTCTTTTCCTTGAGAGCCAAATCTCTGGTGATAGATTTTGCTCTGGCGATAGCAGGTGGGGACCTCGGCTCGGACATTCAGGTCTCGTGGATTGCGGGGGCACCTATAAGCCAATACTGGGTTGTCAAGGACGGCACGGGCAAGGCGATCTGAAGTATGAAGGATATGATGGTTGTTATTAGTTATTTTACGAAGGGGATGGAGACTAGGATGAAAGGTGGTGACCAAGGGAATCTTGGGGTCGGCATTAGTGCTGGGCGTCTTTTCCTTGAGAGCCAAATCTCTGGTGATAGATTTTGCTCTGGCGATAGCACGTTGAACTTGGCGGGAGCTGTGGCCCCTGGCAACCAAGTTATTCTTCAGTACCTAAACATGATGGGAGAAGTCAGAATTATTAGAACAAATCCTTTTGAGTCTAAGTGCCTGGCTGAATGCTATGCCTGTCTTGCAATGCCTGGGGTGACAGCTGGAGGAGTGGAGGTACTGGTGGGTGTCTGTGGGTTTAGAATACAGATCAGTGGTTACCGAGTTGTCTTCCTTGCGGATGGTGACATCCAGGAAGTTGGTCTGATGCACTGAATACTCTGATGTAAACTTGATGGTCCTGTATAAGGAATTAATGCGATTAATGAAAGTCTCCAGACTGTCCTGATCACTGGTCCAGATGAAAATTACATCGTCAATATATCTCCACCATACCCAGGGGCGACATGGTGCTGAGGCAAGCATGCGCTCTTCAAAGTTGCCCATGAAGAGGCATGCAAAGGAGGGGCCATGCGAGTGCCCATGGCTGTACCGTGAACCTGTAGATAGTGTTTACCTATGAAGGAAAAATTGTTCTTGGTTAGTACAAGTCTCATGAGCCAATATCACTGATGGGTGGGGTTCTGTGTCCTGCCTTGGCCAGGGCCGAGGAACAAGCACGAATACCTTCCTCGTCGGGGATGTTGGTGTACAGGGATGAGACGTCAAAAGTCCCAATGATGGCTGTGCTGGGAATCTTGTTGCCTAACCATTCTATTTCTGATATGATTCTACAGGGCATAGAATCACTTGGCCACCGCAAGGACTCAGTTCGCCTTAGCAGAGAGAAAGTGTGGATGAAACGTCTTCGGACTATTTAACCACATGGTTTCAACATCCAGGAAGGGAATGATTAACTCTTAATTTTCCCCATTGTCATTTGTTTACAGATAATCCTCCTGACAAACCCTCTTGGGGTTATTTTTTCATTTCCTGTTTATCCTTGCCACTTCCCTTTGTTCCTTCTCTTGCCCTATTACCACCTTCTATTTACCCCCCCCCCCCCCCCTTACCACACTCCTTTGTCCCATTTCCCCAGCTTCATCCCTCTCATCTTAATCCCTCCCCTCCTTCATCCTTACCCTAACCACACTTCTTTGTTCCTTTCTTCCTGGCTGTCCTTGCCCATCCCTTTGATGTTTACCCACTACCAGGCTCCTTTGCATCCCTCTTTTGTATTTCTCCACCCACCCCCTCATGCATGTGTGTTCCATACATGTTTGTTTCTTGTATTCTGTCATTTGCCTTTGAGAAAGAACTTGCTTAATTAAGTTCGAAGCGTCAGGCCAGCTAATGTTTAAATGTTTGAGTTGGAAACTAATTATACATTGTACATGTACACGTAATTGGTACGTGATATTTAGATACCGGTAGTAAATTACATTAGATTTTTTTACTTTTATTTCCATAAGTATTAAATTTGGCATGATACCCCAAATACATTATTCAAAACCTTCAGTTGACGCGCACGTTTATTTTTCACAGTAGTAAGAAAAACTGGACACGAACGATACGGGAACAGGAAATTGAAATGTAGGCCTAAACCACGTACATCATGTAGATCTCAATATTTATGTGTATTGAATTTTTTTTTACAATTTAGCCAATGCGAACTACCAAACAAAGAATGAGTTGCGTTCCCTAAATACTATCACTACCAGCAAGCGTGTTGCCACCACAGATCTTCACATCGATCAGTAATTATCATCAAAATCGTAATTTGTCTGTTCTATTTCCATGCCAATTACCGCCACGACGGGCTGATGAAGACCAACTTTGACTCATTACAATGAGAGTCAAGCCAAGAAACCCATGATAAAGTTTGTGCGGGAAGAACGCAATCAGCCACGGTCGGCCTCTGCTGCAGAGTTACTAATGGACACGGACTTTCTCGTTCTTGACAATAGGAGATTTATCACGATACTTTAAATTGTTTTACTATTCCATTTTACTTTTCAGAAAGCTACCGTTTTATTATCAGCACTTAAAAATCATATTTTTAAAAATAATTTTGACGTCGGCTTAACATATATCCAATCAAATTGTGTATTGTTTATAAAGATTTAATAAGCTTTAATGCGTCGATAGAAAATCCAAGCTGATGTTCGAGTAATAAACCGTATCTGATAAACGAAACACCGATTGCTAAAAAGTGACGAGTTTTAGGACATTTGGTATTATATTTTTCAATTTTGCCCAATCTAGCAGAATTTCAAAGGCGTCTAGCAAAATGTGTCATTATTCTCAAGTCTATGTTGTGCACAGTAAACGGCAAGGTACAATGGCCAGTTTGACCCATCGCCAAGAATGAGTGTGGGAATACGTTCTTAACGCAAAACAGACAGTAGGTCGTTATGACGACGAGATTACTCCACCAACAAGCTGATACTAAAGGACCGCCCAAAGATGTTGATTGGATAAATTCGACATGGCATGTCCATAGTAACAGTATCGCCTAGACAACTCGTGACGTACAAACTTAGGCGCACAACGATAATAAAAGCAGTTTGTTCCGCGAGGGCGCGGGGTGATGTTGTTAGGGACGGGGGGGGGGGGGGGGGGGGATGACCGGTGATGCTGCGGGGAACATCGTTGTCACGTATAGTTTGAGCCACATCCTCGCTGTCCCGCACAGGTGATGAGACGGGCGGGAAAACATTTAATTTAAGGCAAACAATTAGCTGTGTCGACTTCCGCGACCGACTCTTAAAGTCACAAAAGTCTTGTCGCGTTTTCTATTGTTATTTTCAAGGGATTTCATAATCTCACCTTTTCCTGCAGAAAATTAACAAGTTTTTAATTAAAATCATTGTCGTTAAATACAGCTACGACGGCACAATTGTGCATTTCGCCATCTCACTTTTAAATAAGCTTCGATCAATCACCACTGCATTCAACTTTCAACGTGCTCGATGAAGCAATTGTAGGATATACAAATCAGGAAATGGTGAAAAGTAAATTTCAATTTTACACCTGCAATCAAAGAAATGCCAAATTTTTATATAAAACAAAAATGGACTGCTCCGTGATGCCCGTAGGCCTTTAAAAGAGTAGTTCTTGGTGGCATTTAATATAGAGGAAGGGACGTGGATTACCAGAAGTAGGTGTAAGATGGCAGGCACGACTATTACAAGTCCCCTATGTTTTAATAAAATCGTTGCATCAACGCAAACTAAAATAAGAACCAACAGCAACTTTTAAAACCCCTTGCGTACCAAGCCGGATGACGCCATTTGCCACCGTTTGTGCATTTTCAATCAATTGTTGGATTATTGTTGATGTTACGCTTGACTGCACAAACACATTGTAGCAGTTCGCTTGTCTGTCAGAACCGCCGCGACACCCCGACGTCTCCTGTAGAAAACCGTACTCAAGGGGTTAACAACACATCGGGACCTGCGGATCCATGAGGAAAAGTACACACTGCGTGTATCACAGCCTGCGAGATTGTCGTTCGTGCAGTGCATATTACATTCAATTCGTGTGGGCCGTCTTCCAATGCAAACCACGGATCCTTGTGCAGACAATGATTGTATGTTATTAAAGAATGTAATTAACCTTAATCGCAAACACAATCACATAAAATTAAGAGTCCCCCGCCTCGTTATGTTGACACATGCAGTAAATCTAATCTCTTCCTTTGTCACTTAAAGAATGGTTTACCGTTATGAATAACAAAGGAGTGCAGTCTGCCGGGTGCGCCGTGAAATCGCCGTGAACATAATTGCCAATATTTGCTAGGAATAAACGCCGTGAAATTGCCGTGAATTATTAGTTTCACGGCAAAACGACTTTTCAGGGCATTGTCACGGTAAAGATTTTCATAGTGTACTATCTTTGATGATCCATTAGTTCTGTCTCAGTTCCGCAAGAACATGGTTTCGGCCCTGATGTCCAGCCTTCTGGTGCGTGTGGGTAATCACCAGGGTAGACACATGGTGATTCTTAGGAAGAATGAGGGGGTGCTCTGCATTATCCGGAATAGGCGTATTCCGGAGTCTTCCCCCAACTCTCAGCAAACCATCATGCAGCTCTGAATCAAGGTTAATCAGCACGCTGTCTCGGCTGATTAGTCTGGTTCTGTGTTTGTCACTTAGGATCCCTTTTTTCAGAGTTTTGGCATCTCCGATTCTCCTCCAACATCTTATCTCTTTAGGAAATGCTTGCCTTTGGATGAATCCAATTACGGCCTTTTCTGCATTCTGCATTTCCTCTGCTGCAAAAGATCGATCTGGTTTTGTGACTTGGCCAGTGCTACCCTTCTTCAGAAGCATCCTCCTAATAAGGCGTAGCCACCAAGCCACTGCTCTTTTTAGTTTTGGAGTAATGGTTCAGCAATTTGTCAACCACATTCCTCAGCTGTCGTCACAATATTGACACTGACTTCTGAGATTTGGTCAGAAGTAGCCATATCAATTTCGTCTGCTCGGGAGTCTTATCTGATCCAGGCCAAATTTCCTCTGGTTGACATAGGAACTTTGGGCCATTCAGCCACTCTGTCTTGTGGAGAAGTTCTTTAGCGTCGAGACCACGGTAGGCATCGTCAGCTGGATTCAACTTCGAGGGTACATATTTTCACTGATGGTAATCTGAGCCATCGTTGATCACTGCAATTCTGTTGGCCACAAATACTGGATATCTGGCAGTTTTGTTGGCAATGTACTTCAGGACAGTCTGGCTATCTGTCCAAAAGGTGGTCTTGTCAATGTTCATTGTCATATCTCTCTGCATCATGTCATTCTGGCGAACGGCTGATGTGGCTCCAGTGAGTTCCAGCTTCACGATTGTGTGCGCCTTCAAGGGGCTACTCGAGACTTAGCACTAAAAAAATCACAGTGGATCTGGTTCATCTCGTTCATCTTAGGTACGTCGCAGTGCCATACCCATCTTGGCTCACATCTGCAAAGTGATGCATCTGCACGTTGACCACCTTCCCAAAATCTTTGGGCTGGAAGCAACTGTTGAGCTTCACGTCATCTAGATTTGGCAGGTCTTTCAGCCATTTCTCCCACTCCGCTTGGCTCTTCTCCAGTATTGGTTCACCCCAGCCTATTCGTTCTTGGCACAGGGCTTGCAAGATCATCTTTGCCTTCAAAACATATGGCGAAGTCACTCCAAATGGGTCATACACGGAACTCAAGATGGAGAGGATGTTCCTCCTACTGGCCTTGGGTTAACTTCTTTCATACCGAACTTCAATTGGTCTGCTTCGACGCACCACTGCACGCCCAAAGCACGATCCACTGGGAGGAGATCATTGTGGAGGTCGAGATCTTTCACATCTTTGGCTCGCTCTTCTGTTGGAATCATCTGCAGCACTCGTCGGCTGTTGCTGAGCCATTTGGTAAGGTGGAATCCACCTTCGGCCATGGCTTGGCAGATTTCTTGTACCAAGTCAACGGCTTCAACTTCTGTGGGTACTGATTTCAGGAAATCATCGACGTAGAAATTTTGCCGAATGGCACTTGTGACCTCAGCACTGTATCTTCCTTCGGTGTCACTTGCGGTCTTTCTCAGCGCATAATTGGCACAACTTGGTGAAGAAACTGCGCCAAACAGGTGCACCGACATTCGATATTCCTGCACTTCAGCGTCGAGATCCCCATCAGGCCACCATAGATAACGCATCATGTCACGGTCTTCAGGATTGACTCGTACCTGATAGAACATTGATTCTATATCTGCCATCACAGCGATTGGATTTTGACGCCATCGGAGGAGGACCCCGTAAAAGAGATTGGTCATATCCGGTACCAGAAGTAGTTGATTGTTAAGAGAGGTACCTCCAACCTTTGCCGGACAGTTGAATACTACCCTGATTTGTTCAGGTTTGCGAGGATGGTATACGTAAATCCCATGGTGGGAACGTACCACACTCGACCATCTCTCCTTGATTTACTTTGTTGTGGCACCTTTTCTGCATATCCCTTGTCGACTAGATTTGTAATGAAATTGTCGGTATAATGCTTCTTCAGTGCATCATTCTTTAACAGCCTTTTTCGTAGGTGTCCGGTATACATTTCTGCTTTCAGACGGCTGTCAGGCAACTTCATGCTTCTGTCACAAAGTGGCAGAGCGGTCTGATAGTGTCCATCTATCCTGGTCACAGATTCGTTCATGATTTGGAGGAATATCTTGTCATCTGCTGAGGGATGCTGTTGGTCATCAGTCTCTCAGCAAACATCATGTTCACATAGGTCCTGAACTGCTCTTCAACTGCTCTGCTGTGGGTATTCTGCAAAGTAGCATTGTCAATGCGACAAAAGTTGACATTTGCGTCATTCTGGCCTTTGAACTTCCCCGGAAGACCATACACAAGCCAACCAAGTGGTGACTTGATGGCATATGGTTCTCCGACCCTGCTGCATGACATCTGTAGGGGAGTGGACGCAGCTGGGACATTCACCCTAATCATCAGTGTAACGTGTGATATGTTACTTCCTTGCAGCTGGGGTAGTTTTATGTTTCAGAGATGGTCCCATCTGTTTAGGTCTTCCTGGGTTGGGGCATCCTCGAGGGTCACGGGCATTTTATCTTTGATGTAGACAGTAAGCAGGTCTATAAAGTTGGCACCATCTATGCTGCCTACCTGTAAATCGTCTAGAATCATCTCTGTGTCAAAGGTGTGTTCTAAGTTCAATGTTTTCAGCAGGAGTTTGGTTTTCTTGGTTTTGGTCTTCAGTCTGCGGCTCAGCTCAGTGTCTGAGAATACAGCTCCACTGCCGTTGTCTATAAATGCATAGGTCGCAATGCATTTATCACTTGACTTTGCCTTCATGATGACGGGAATTATGGCCATCAACGGACTGGTCTTGTCTACATTGATGCTGCCACAAGTTTCTGTTTGTATGCCAACACATCCTGTGGTGATCTGAACGGCAGTTTCCTTCTGCTCCTTCTCTGGAACTGCATTTGTGGTTTTCTTTGGCTGCTGGTCTGGATCGTGCATTGCTGTCACATGTTGTTTTGGGCACTTTGCCCACTCTTTATTTTGGGCACGAAATCTTCAGATGCCCCTGTATTCAGGCAACTGAAACACATCCCCTTTTTTATGGAATTCCATTGCTGCCATTTACGCGTCGCATTTGTGGCAGTGTTACTTGGGTCCGCAGCCGTTTGTGCCGTCAACGGCGCATAGTCGCGTCGTACCGTCGGATAGTCGCGTCGGATAGTCGCGTCGTGCCGTCGCGGCATACCGTCGCATAGTTTTTTACTGTTTGTATAGGGCCGTCGAATAGTCGCGTCGTGCCGTCGCATTGTCGCGTCGTGCCGTCGCATAGTGCCGTCGCATAGTCGCATTGTTGATTTTCAGGGTTTACGGCGTAAACGGCTAAGGGCCCGAAATCAACAATGCGACTATGCGACAGCACGACGCGACTATCCGACGGCCCTATACAAACAGTACAAAACTATGCGACGGTACGACGCGACGTCACGACACGACTATGCGACGGCACAACGCGACTATCTGACGACGCGACTATGCGACGGCACGACGCGACTATCCGACACGACTATGCGCCGTTGACGGCGCAAACGGCTGCGGACCCAAGTAACACTGCCACAAATGCGACGCGTAATTGGCAGCAATGGAATTCCATACTTTTTAGAAAAAATTCTGATTTTGCCTTCGGGACATTTTCGTTGCAGGAAAGTTGTCCCACAAACTGCGCGAAATCATCTAGTGTCGGGGAGCGCATCTTTTCTTCTCGGTACTTTCCGACCTGTCATATCCACACTGTTGTTGTTGTGCAGTGGGTAGCTAATTAGAAGCAAGAATTCTGAGGAATTCATATCCATCCATGCTGCTCATCTCTGTGTTGCCACGTTTTGCATTGCAACAGTTTACCAAAAATAAGGGGAATTTTCTTAGAGCTACTTTGTCACCGAGTGAAGTGTTGGTCTATTCTTCGGCCCTGGTCTTGTAGGAGGCTGTGAGTATGGGCGGTTGACCATAATCTCGCTTTAACAGCCACTGTGCCCTTTCATAGCCTTTGATGGTGGATCTATCATGGGACATTCTTTGATTAGTTCATGTGCTTCTCCCTTTGTGTATTTCAACAGCAACTCCAATCTTTTGGCTGGGTCTTGGGTTTTGTCTTCAACCACATTTGAAACTCTTTATGAAGGGGAGGTAAGACAGTACATTAGTACCATCGAACGGATCCAACTCTGCACTCGGTAGGGCCGATTCTCTCTGGTTTTCCACTATTTGTTGAGAATTGTTTCCATGGTCGCTTGTGTCGGTTGTGCTGGTTGCACTGGGGCACCGTATTCTCCACTTGTTGGTTCTTGAGCATCAAGATTCTGTGCTGGGTTCTGCCCTTGTGGCTCCACGTTGGCGGCAGCATCATTCACTTTTCCTTTCGCAATGACAAAGGGATTTGCGTCAGGGTTCAGCTGGCCATGTGGTTATTGCATTATTATTATTTTTTTTTTTTATTTAAATCTTTAGACATAATGAAAAAATAAAGAGAAACTAAGAAAACAACATAAAAAAAGAAGACATATAATAAGGAAATAGATTGAGAAAATAGAATAAGATAATCAGGGGCCTGTCACGGAATGAACAAAAGTATAAAACTGTCATCAAGAGATGTGTTCATCACCGGCTCTGTCTGGGTCACTTCCGGTGCGAGACTTGTCATGACTTCTTCAGTAATCTTCTTTGATGTGTGGAAAAACATTTCCATATTTGTCTGTTTTTCCAAAATTTTGGAAACGGCTCTGGCGGCAAGAAGTTCCGCATTTAACTCTATCTCTTCTTGCTCGATTCTTTTGGCCTCTTCTTCCATTTCTTGTCTGCGGTGGATCATCTTATCCCGTTCTTGTGCACGGCGGATCTCATCTTGTGCTTCTTGAAGTTCCCATTCTCTTTGGAGGAGGCGTTTGCGTTGCTCCAATTTGTTTCTTTGTTAAAGTGCAGCCAGCTCAACTTCACATTGTCTAGTTTTAATGGCAAGTGCCTTGGTTCTAACTGATACAGGCACCGCCGGTAGAATGCCCTGCTTCAGAAACACTGTCGTGCGGCTGGATCTCAACTCCGGCCCCATCATGTGGGGAGAGTTGTGGCATTGACATGCTTGAATCTGCACTGTGGATTTTGTCTAAAGAAGCTTTACACCATCATGGTTTTCAGGATCAATCATGTTGAAAATGTCCGCTGGTTTGGCTCGATTGTGGATGTGAATGTTGTACAAAATGTTTGTTGTCACTTCCCGCTGCGGTGGTCTAGTTTTCGGACACGGACAAACAATGGCGATGGACCGTGTGGCTGATGTCCAATATCCGAACGAAATTTTGTCAGATCGTTCTTTCACAGGATTTTTGGTCTCAAATAATCACTTTAATTCTTGGCTGGCATCTTTTACTGATGTAATGTTCACTGTTCACAATTATTCAAACCTTAGCTTCCAACGTGATGCGTGACGAGTAAGGACGTACAGTCTCTGCTCTCCCTCATTTATCATTTTTTTTGCGTCTATTAAATTGAATATTGCCACTGCTGTTAAAAGTCAACTTGGAAATATATATCTGACCATGTCTGACAACGATTCGACAAAAATGGAGCTCGTAGCCGTCGAAAACCAAGCTCGAAAAAAGATCCCCTGATGAGCCCGAGTGACAACGACCAAGATGTGTAAGCTGTCAATCATTGATGACAAGCTGAACAAGATCCTGGCGACCATCAATAACATTGAGGCACGACTCGGCTCTTTGGAACGTAACTACAAAGAAATCCACCAACAGGTGTCTACACATTCCACCGACATTGCTGACCTAAAAAGATATCTTTGACGTTTGTCCAAGAAAGCCATGACGCCATCAAATCACAAATAAACCAAAAGACTGAATACAACCTGGGATCATCAGGAACATGGAAGACAAGATCGATGACATCCATAATCGAAGTCGCCGTAACAACATCGTCATCCAAGGGGTTACTGAAGGCTCTGAGGTCGGATCGGGATCCTGTGAGGACTTCGTCCATGAGCTGCTGACTAACCACCTAAAGCTGCAGGGTGCCGACGATATCGAGATTGACCGTGCACACCGCACCGGTCCACCGCCCGGTGTTGGCCCAGCCGCAGCACTCACCTCGCCTCGCCCCAGACCCATTCACTGTCAGCTCCTCAGATACACCGATCGCCTGTTCATTTTGAAGAATGTCGCCAAACATCTGAAAAACAAGTTCAAGGGTAAGAACATCTTTATTACGGACGATGTCAAACCTAAGGTGAGGGCCCAACGGAAGGAGCTGAGGGAAATGCACCTGCGACGCATTCAGAGGGAAGAGCGGGTCCACTTTGCGTACATCCCTTGGTCAGTTCTAGCTATGATTAGGTACAAGATCAGCGATGGCCCGTTCGGATCTTATCGTCTTGGGGGAGAGGCATGAGTCCACGTTGCATCGCAATATAATATAACTACATCTAATCTATATAAATTCATTCATGTTTCTTGTTTTGTGTTTTATGTATGTCCTGTGTACCAGTGTGAGACAAGCCGACATAAAAATTCATCCTGCTTGTTCTGGTGAGTCTTCTATGTATTGATGGTCGATATGTTTTTAAATCTGACCAATTAACCTAAAACAATAGCATGAATTTTAATATAGATCCGAATATAAATTTTGATATCCCCAACAAAAATTGCAATTATTACGATCAGGATAATTTCTTGATAATTGTATTACGAGTACAGATACAAAATTGTTGCATTTCAATGCTCGTAGTCTACGGAAAAATATATCAAGCATTGTTCGGTACGTTAACCTATTACAAAAGAATTTTGCTGTTATCGGGATATCAGAAACCTGGTTAAACGACATGCACGACCCCCTAATACAAATTCCAAACTACGCTGAGGGAACCTGTAGACAAAGCAAGAGGGATGGAGGGGTTGCACTCTACATACATGAGGATTTGGTGTACAAAATTCGTATTGAATTATCACTAAATAATTCTGATATCGAATCGTGTTTTATTGAACTTAATAATACACGCAAAGGGAATATTATCATTGGAATTGTTTATAAACCCCCCTGTGTTTTATACAATAACTTCATGGAAAGCTTTAACACAATTTTATCACTAATATCCACTGAAAATAGAAAGTGTTATATCATGGGTGATTATAATATCAATTTTCTGGAGAACGATACTGATAATAGTGTGCAAAACTTTACGAATACTGTTTTATCTTACTCATTTTACCCGACTATTGATAAACCAACGAGGATTACTGCTGATAGCGCAACTCTCATTGATAATATTTTAACTAATAATTTAGCATCTCATTCCGCAGGTGTTTTGATGACTGACATTACAGACCATCTTCTCGTATTCTTAGTTATTAACAATTTCAAAGAAAATCCCCGAACCGACAGAAAATTTAAAAACCGTAATTTTAATGCCAGTAATATCAATAACTTTGCTCATGACTTCAATGCGATTGACTGGGATTCTATAACACTAACCAACGATTTACACTGTATGTATGACACGTTTTTACCACAAGTTCAACAACTTTATGACCAAAACTTCCCGTTACAAGAAGTCAAAAGTAGTTATGATAAATGTAAGTCTCCATATCTGATGGTATCTATAATTCTATTAGACGTAAAAATCACTTGTACAGAAAGTTTTTGAGAAACCCGACTGCAAATAATTAATCTATTGATATTTTGTATACAAATAAACTCACGGTATTAATTCAATCAGCAAAGAAAAATTATCTATGCACAAAATTTAATCAAGTAAAAGGTAACATTAAGGGTACCTGGAAAGTTATAAATTCTCTACTTAACAAACGTAAGCAACATTCAAAAACCTCTATTTTGTAAAGATGGTATTGAAATTACCGATAACAAGGAAATTGCGGATGCATTTAACAACTACTTCGTTAACATTGGCAGTAGCCTTTCCAGTGAGCTCCCGTTATGCAACACCTCTTTTGATTCCTTTCTCAGCAACAAATGTTCGAATTCACTCTTTTTCACACCTATTACCCAGGAAGAGATCGTGGATTGTCTAAACAAAATTCCTTCTGGCAAGGCCCCTGGTTTTGATGGTTTAAGTTCTTTTGTCATTAAACAGGTAAGGTATTCATTAGCTAAACCTCTGGCTGACATCTTTAACAAATGTCTCTCAGTCGGTGTGTTTCCTGATGGTCTAAAAATAGCCCAGGTAACACCGATTTATAGAAATGGCTGTAAGCATGATATTGCGAACTATAGACCCATATCAGTCTTATCTACATTTTCAAAACTTTTTGAAAAGCTTATTAAAAACGATTAATTTCATTTATTAATAAACATGATATTCTCTCTGAATCACAATTTGGATTTAGACAAAATCGCTCAACCGAATTGGCGACATCGTATGTTATTAGTAAATTATGTAATGCCATAATATTTTTTCTGTAGGCGTCTTTCTGGACTTATCAAAAGCTTTCGATAATGTAAATCATGATATTTTAAGTAGTAAATTAGAACATTATGGTGTGCGTGGCTCAGCCTTGGAATTACTTAAAAGTTATCTATGTAACGGAAAACAATATGTGTCATTTAATTCTGTAAATTCTATCAATCGACTCATTACATGTGGTGTACCTCAGGGCTCCGTGTTGGTTCCGTTACTTTTTCTTCTTTATATTAATGATATATGCAATACCTCAGACAGTATTACGTTTTGTTTATTTGCCGACGATACAAGTCAGCTGTACACTCACAATAATGTAAATGAAGCTATTCGAAACCTTAATATGGAACTTTAAAAAATCAGCACATGGCTCTTAGCAAACAAATTATGTATTAATGTTCTGAAATCAAATTACATGATTTTGTGTGCCAGTCAATACAAGTATATACAATCTGTTCCTCTGATTCTAAATAATGCAAGGCTTAGTCAAGTTAAAAAAAAAAAATTCCTTGGGGTAACTATTGATGAAAATCTTACTTGAGGAAAAGTCATATTGATGAGCTAGCAACTAAAATATCCACGAATATTTGAATAATGAATCGGTTAAAATATTACCTCCCCAGCAGGATTTTATTAACATTATATAATTCATTTGTTTTACCATATTTAAATTATTCAATCTTGACTTGGGCCAGTTCCTCATCTAAATGTAACAAATTACTCATTTTACAAAAACGAGCGGTTCGTGTAATTTTAAATGCTGGTTACCGTGACTGATCATTCTGCTCCATTATTTGCTAAATTAAACTTATTTCAATGTAATGACTTTTACCAGCTTAATTTGGGAAAATTCATGTATAAATTTACGCATAATGCACTCCCTCCATGTTTTAATTGTTGTTTTACTTTAACATCTAATGTTCATGTATATAATACTCGAAGTAGTGCTAGGGGAAATTTGTTCGTTCATTTCAATAGAACGTCAATGTCTAAAGATAGTGTTGTTCATCGAGGCATCTCATACTGGAATAGTTTAGAAAATTCTCTCAAAACATCACCATCTCTGTCTGTCTTTGTTAAAAATTTAAAAGCTCGATTCCTCGAGTCGTACTTGTAATTCTAGTCTTATTAGTGAACTAATCATTTTGCCTTGTCTCACACTAGTCTGTCTCTACGTACGTTGTGTTTTGTTGTCCTTTGTCTGGTTCCCTGGTTGTATGTTTGTTTGTCCATAGGTTATGGCACAAAAGCGTTTTACGATTAACCTTATACCTAAATGTTGTCACTTAATTTGTTGCTTCTTTATTATTTAACTTACTGTGTACATAGTCTCTATCAAATATATTATTAAATTCCTTGGTAAATATATTATTAAATTCCTTGGTAATTTCTATATGATTGTAAATATTGTAATGAATGACAACATTGAAATAAATGTTAAAAAAAAATATAAAAAAATTCACGTCTTCATACTCAAACGATCTGGTGTAATTAACTCACAGTTTTCACAGTCATGACAGTCGATATCGCCTCATTCGATCCGGTTTATTCACGATGTTTCACGGGGTTTCAGTTTCGTCGATCAACAATTTCAACAGTCAGTTTCACGCCAGATTTTATGAGAACGATAACAGCTACATGTACTTTATTTAATAACACAGCAGCTCTTCGACTATGTTCTGGATCATTAGATGGATCATTAGATCGATAGTTTGTCAGCTTAGATCGTTAGTTCAGACCGTACATGTAAAAAACTGTTTCACTATGGTGTGTCTTCCACGTGAGTAACATATCGCCCTATAATCCTTTGCGATAGCACGCTTCGTATGCAAATAAGCTGATATTAATCAAACTACATAAAATGTAAATAAAGAACAAGGGTTAAATTGCCAAAGGTCAAAATTAGCATATAGGGGAATCTTGGAAACAGCACAAATTTTGTTCCGAATGCAAAGCTATTCATAGAAGGATTGCCACTGGCCTCTCTAATAGGTTAAACCTCCAGGTATTTTCGAAACTACAGAGTGTACATCTTCAAGACTTTGTGTTCATGACAGGGACAGACATTTGTCACAAAATTTATGTTCATGTTATGAACGTTGTTTAAGCTGCATCCTAATTTCAGAAATACTGTGTGGTTTAAATACGATTTAAAGCTTTGCATGGTGGGTGCGAAACGAGAAAGACTGGGATTGCGGGTAAGACCATGTGAAATAAATCTCTTCTAGGAAGAAGTGTGGTTCTGAAAAGAATCGTGATGAGTGTGTAACTCGACGTTTCGGACAGAGTGCTCTGTCCGTCCTCAGGAGTGTGAGTGATGTGATGCAGAGTTGCTGCAGCTTTCATGCCTTCTGTGTATCTATTCAGGTGTGACGGATTGATGATGTTGTGTGCGTGGCAGTAGCTTGTTGGGTGGCGTGGGTGTAGGATGTGTGGTGCTTGAAGAGTTGGGACCAGATGTCGTTGATGTGGAATCCGATGTCTTGAGAAACTGTTGTGTTTGCGGATTTCGATGGCCTCTCTGATGCGTCTAGGGTGCCAGAATATGTGACTGGGGCGATGATCTTGGCCTAGTTCCAGTTAGTGCGGTGGTCGTGTTCGTGTGAGTGTTTGATGATTGCTGATTTGTCTATTTCTCCTTTCCTGCCATGTGCTTGGTGTTCCTTGAGTCTTGCGTTGAGATCTCTGCCAGTTTCTCTGATGTATACCTTACCGCATTCACATAGAATTCACAGAGAATGCGGTAGACGCCTGCCTTGGTGTTTGGGTCTTGTGTATCTGTAGTTGAGCTTGGACCTTGTCTGGTGCTGTGTGGAAGACTTTGATTTGAGCTTGGCTGAAGATGCGTTGTAGCTTGTGGGAGAGGTGACCGATGTACGGAAGTGTGACTGTAGACTTGAATTAAGGGCGCTGTTCAGGTGGGGTGGTGGGCTTGGGCTTGTTGGTGTTGACTCTGTTGTATCCGTTGAGCTTAAGTGATGTCTTGATGTGGTGGAGTTCTTGACCTAGGCTGGCCTGGTCGCAGGTATTGTAGGCTTAGCCTACCAGGGTGTTGCATACTGAGGACTTGTGTGTGTGGGCTTGCTGTAGACTGTGTGGGATATGGTGCCATCTGGTCTGCGGGTGAGCTTGACGTCAAGGAAAGCGATGGAGTTGTTCTGTTCTTTCTCTGTGTGGTTTGTTTAATGATTCATAAACACTAAATAGGTTTCTTTAGTTTTTAGTGATAACAATTCTACATTGATCTAGATTAATTCTAACAAGAATATACCTGTATGATACAAGAATGTCTGTCCATGTTATGAACACTATCCTTTGTTTCATCTTTAAGATGACCCAGTAATTTCCCACATATCAAGCGAATCAACCTATCATTTTTCATTGCAATCACGAATGATACAGAAATGTTCAGAAAATATATAATAGCAAAAAACCTGATTCCAAATCCACCTCCATGTCACACCCCAAAGCTATCAGTTGTAACCGTTAGTGTTGAATGAACCATGTGTAATTCTAGTGAATAATGGGTCCCTAATTGTTGATTATAGACTTGAGAAGCTCGGTGCAGACAAGGAAGCAATGGCCAGAGATGTGATGCAAAGACTGGATTTATTGCAGACACAGGTTGACAACCGACTGACAACAATCGAAACACAGGTATGAGCAAATGTAAAATGTATCATCTGGCATTAAATTATCGTAAAAATGTGTTGTTTGATAGAAACCCTTTGCGAATATAATTTTAGGTGATCATCACGGACAGTAGGTTTTATTTTACAAAGTGAATAAAGGTAAATCATGATAGCAGGATTTAAACCTAGAACATCTGGATTACTGTTCTGAAGTTCCAAATGACTTAAGATACCCTATAATTTGTCAGTATCTTTGCTTAGGGGGCACGTATCAAAAAAGGTAATCCGAATTCAAGGGGTTTTATGCCGAGGTTTAGCAATTAAGAGGAGCTCCTCATCAGCTTTCCGTTGATACCTTTCTTGCATCATTGCTGTCACACATGACCGACTACATTGTTATTGAAAATCACAAGTTGAAATCGGTACGGTAATCGGTGCAAGTCAGTCTGAAATGGACACATTACTTGTTGATTGCCAAGTTGATTACATGTATGTAAGATTTTTAAGTTGGTCAGGTAGTAATCGGTTACGTCATCGTTTCCTTTAAGATGGGTATTTAAGATGGGCCTACAGTGTATGGGCCGAGTAATTGAAAACATGGTTCAACTTACGACTGAACAGCGGACTTTCGTGGTTACAACATTTCACTAAACTCAGAGTTTGCAGCAAACTTGTGATGCTTTCAGGGAATCGGGAGTTTTCCTAGATCGGGAGCCTATAGCAGCCAAAACCAGAGTCTGGGCGAATGTCAGAAAATACCAAGAGCATGGCATTTGCCTTAATCGCAACATGGGGAATTCTAGCAGGAGGTGCAATTGGGTAATCGGAAGTGAACATTAAGCCTGGTTTCCATATAATCGCAATGAACGCCGACAGCACGCAAGATGGCAAGTCGCAGACGTCGGGGCAGAGACGGTTCTGACGTCATTCGGCTGAAATTTTTTAACAAAATGGCGTCCGAATGCTCGAAAATATCTTACTGAAATGGCGTTTTTTGGTACTTCACACTTTTCTGAAAGCTGAACTGATATTTCATTTCGATAGATTTCAATTACGGGCAGCTATTTTACTTACATTGATGCTCATATTTCTTGGTCAAAGGATAAAATGGGTCAAATTTGTGGAACTCAAGCGGTGAGAGACATCGTTGAATGCACGGCATGCCAGTACGTGTATTTGAATGGGCCTACTCTCACGACGCTACGGCGACAGTCGGCAAAGTTGAACTTGGTTCATCTTTGCCGACTGTCGCCGTCCATGTTGGGAAAGTCCCCGATGAAGCGTTTCCATTTATCGGCGTTGCATCGGGGACTCTTCGGCGACGCTGTCGGCGATTATAACGACTATATGGAAACCAGGCTTTGCAGTACGGCAGCAGCTTTTGGAGCATCCTAGGGATACTAGCGCAAATAGGACGACATTGCCTTTGGCGACATTCAACAGAATCACAGGACTGGACCTCCACCAGCATCTATATCGCATTCACATCTGTGGATTTTGTCAGGATTCTGGCATTTGCGAGATGGTTGATAGCCTGTAGCGAGAGAGATGTGAATTTCTTGCGGTCTCTCATTATCGGCGATGAAGCTGCTTTCTCCATGGACGGCAAGGTCAATACGCATAATGCAGGGGTGAGATTTGTCGGGATTTTTCCTGATTTCAGGATTTTTGTCGGGATTTCAGAATTCTTAAATAATCTCTTTTGCAATCTGGATTTCCTGAGGTGTTGTCTTAAGGTGTTTTTACCTATAAAAGTGGATATAGACCAATAAGAAAGGGATATTTTAAGGGGGTTGCCTTTAGGCAAATACAAACTATATGTTGATCTGAGGATTTTTCGTGGATTTCTCGTGGATTTTTCATTTTTGGCCAATCTCATCACCCCTGATAATGTTCTTGAATATGCACCGGCAAGACACCCCCGGAATTTAATTTTGAAATTAACATGAGTCGACAAAAGTGGACAGTTTGGTTGGGACTTTGTGGTCAGGTGATCGGACAATTTTTCTTTCAAAGGAATTTCAATGGTAACACGTATCTGCAGATGATCAATGATGGCATTTTACCGCAGCTGGCACTTTCAGCGACAGGTTCGTGGGGTCTTCAGACGGCACCCCAGCACATCGCCTTATCGTTGTCCGAGATCGACTGAGGGAACTCTATGGAGACCCAGTCATCACCCTTAAAGGAAACATGATATAGGATTTATATTGCATTATTCCTGCTTAAAACAATAAAGTATTATCTTGACAATGATATTTTGTGTCCAGAGACAACTATTTCCCAGATTAAATATGAGAAAACAATTTTTGAAAATGTTTGTCCAAGCTACTCCGCCCCCTGAGTGGGACCCTCATTAACATAAGTGTGTGACGTAGATCGAGGCACATTACCCATTCATCACGGGTATGCATTGTGTGTACATTGTACGGCGAAAATTCTTCGTCCAAAATCTAAGCAAAATATAGTGGTTTTTCGGCCATGCCGACAAGGTAAACAACGACGGGTGGAGTAAGCCTTCATTTATTTCCAACTGAAGCGAAATATCAGAGAATTCGGACGGCGACAGTGAAGGTGACAAGAGCAAAGAGGTCCGGACCAGCAGCTTTTCAGCGTTATGTAGCGACCACTTTGAGCCGTCGTGTTTCGATACTGGTATTTTCAAATCCTTTGGGATGACCATTAAAAATATGCTCAAGTCCACTGCCATCCCAACAAAGTTCCCAGATGTGAGTAAGATAAAGGCGAAAGCAGTTAAACGGCCCATTCCCCGAGGAGCCTTCGCTAAAAGGGAGAAAATCAGGGTAAGTTTGATGTTAGTTGTTGTTGCAACTTACGAAATTGCACGTGTAGACCTAGTGTGTGTATACGGGCCGGGTCCAGACTATCGAGTCGATCCATGAATTTCGGTGCCTCGGTCTACGTCACGAACAGCGCCCTCAATTTGAGTCTCAACAAATTTCAAAAAGGGGGGGTCAATTTTTGAGCGGCAAATAATCACACTAAAACTTCGCTTAAACCAGTTTGGCTTTTAATTCACATTTAATACATATAAATGAATTTTTTTATGAAATAAAATGTGATCCGGTCAATTTGAGAAGCATGGTTCCTTTAAAGAGGAACTAAAACGGCAAAAATTGTTTTGACTTTTTTGACTTATCGGATAGTTTGCCTCCCCAAAACTAATGTAACAAGTTTCATGATTCTGAAAAATCAAAAAAAATGTTTTTGAGCCTTTTCTTTCTGAGCCACTTTGACTCGATTCAGAAAAGGCCGAGGTCAACTGCGTGCCGTATCGCGCGAGTATTGACGTATACGTGTAGAAACATATGACGTCACTGTATTATACGACAATGTGTTACGTAGAGTCTGTACGTATTTTTTTGTCTAAGGCTAGTATTACTTGCTTTGCTTTTTGCTCATGATTCAGGAGTAACACTACGATAAACATATTTTACAGTGTTGACATCTTTGTGAGACACATTCAGAATTGGGGTTGTAGGCTTGTTCTTGCTGAAAAGCTAGTTATGAGTCATACTTTCCTTTGTTTGCAGTCGGCTTTTATTGGGACCTGCGCGGTGAGTTGTATGTGAGCTGATGCTATACTCTAGTCTGGCGACTTTGCTTATGCAGTCCTCATAAGGACCCGCACCTTCTCAGAACTATACACACAATTTCTGTTATAAGGTACCAGACTCAATCGCATGCAGCGCATGCGGTATCGTGCGTGTACAATGCATGTTGAGTCAAGCGAGCGTGGACAGGGAGACGGCCGGGGCTCTGGCTGCTCAAGACGGCAACCGCAGGCAACGTCGTCGCGGTGGTGCGCGTGAGTCCGGGGCACGATTGGAATGCTCGGTGCCTAGAGTTGGAATGGCTCCAGCCTTCAAACGGAATTGTGCCTTCAAACCCAGCTGAGTTTTCATACTAACACTATCATCTATACAGTCTTTGGCGAAATGTTCTGCACATATTTTCGACCATTTCGACAGCCGAAAATCAGATATTGTATTGTCTACAAAGCGGACCCACTGTCGCCTTTGAGCTCCATTCAGCACTGGGAATCGCAGTAAGGTTAGGTCAGGGTTTTTGTCGCTGTTCCTCGTGCAACCCCCAACTACACACGATCGAGGCATAATGATTATCTCAGAACCATGCTCATACTGAAATAATATCAAAATTAGACAAAATAGACGGGAAAACGGAGGAGTTAGGTCGACAAAAACTCTTCAGCAGCATCAACTCCACGTACGTACATGCATAGTGTTTGGCTGTAGCATCAACCGACTCTACACGTGTACGTCACGGGGTCACGTACATACATTTAACATACATAATGAGCTTTCGCGAAACAGGATAAATGGTTCAGAATAACAACACTTTTTTTTTAAATAAAAAAATTCCTCTCGTCTGCAAACTAATCTCCATCAGTTAAAAGAGTATTTAAACTGTCGGAAAAGTCCAAAAAGTCAAAAAAAGAATTGCCGTTTTAGTTCCTCTTTAACCATGCAGTGGAATAGCCTCCAAGATTACCTGACCTCACACCACTTCCTTTGGGAGTATTTAAAGAACAAGGTGTTTGCAGCTTCTCCCCATGACCTTGACGAATTACAGGGCTTTGTTCGACATGAAGTGGATGCTTTGCGCAATGATCCGGCTGTGAGCTTTGTGTTGAAAGGAGAGGTGGACATGTTGAAGGTGTGGGTGCATAAAAAGGCATGGTTAGAAAATATCCTTTTTTAATAAAGTGCAATCATTCCTAAGAAAATCTTGTTTATCATTTTAAGTTGATAAACGTAAGATGTAAACTTATTCATTACTGACTTGCACCGATTATCCTGACTTGATACCCAAACTTGGAAAAAGATGTGATATGAAATTGTCATTTTCAATAAAAATGGAGCGGTCATGTGTGACAGCAATATGCAAGAAAGGTATCAATGGAAAGCCGAGGAGCTACTATAAATTGGTAAACCACATGTATATTGTCAAACTAAGGCCCGAAGTCCATTAAGGGCAAGTCTGCATACTGGCTCCCGGTATCAGACCGGTTTAAACCGCGGACGGTATTATACCCCTCCCCAGACGGTACAAGTCCACTTGCTCGTCGGCATTTCAAAGCCACCTTAATAGAGTACCGAAGTCTGACGTCAGTTGCCGCGGCAATGGTTCCAAACACATGCAGTTTAGAATGTATTCTGGTTCCAAACATTGCATTGATTGACGTCATCACTTCGGTACTCTATGAACTGACTTGCAGTTGAGCTTGGCTAGCCTGCTGCTGATGGCCCTGCAGAGTGTTTACAATGGGGAGTTTATTGACTGATGACTAACTGAATATACACCTATGTGTAGTGATTACCGAAGTGTGAATACTGTGTGGTCAGATCTGTCCAGCGGCAAACTCTTTGAAACTGAGCAAACGTTTAGGGCCTTTGTTAACCCCTGAGAGATTATTATCGGATTAAAGTCACCCCATTGTCTGCATTTAAAGGGAGTTCACCAGCCCAGGAACTGGACACAATGGACTCTCTAGATCCACTAGATCCACCAATTGGGGGATCTGATCCACCTTTTTCCAAATTGCCGGATCAGATCCCCAATTGGTGGATCAGATCCTGCAATTGTGTGTAGTGGGAACGCTAACCGTTATAAGGTGGATCAGGATCTGATCCACCTTTCTTGATCCACCTTTGGACCAAGATACAGATCCCCCAATTGGTGGATCAGATCCTGCAATTGGTGGATCACAATCAAGTGGGAACGCAAAAGGTGGATCTGATCCGACAATTTGACCTGTCAGTATCCGGCTGGTGCACGAGAAGCGCGAAAAGTTTGCGGTCCGATGAACGAAGAAATACGTTTAGGCGTGTAGCTCATGTGAAAATTTCCCACGTGCACGACATGCACAATAAACAACTACTGAACTACGGGCTGTATACAAAATGTGTCACCACAGGTGCGCGATGCGTGCGTACATGCATGTATGCAGTGCACATGTGTACGTCCAACCCTAGCCCTTTTACAGTTTTCGTTGCGTACTGGAAAGTCGTCCGTTTCTAAACCTTTTTCATTCGTGTAATTGTACTTATTTTTCCATCCATAAATAATTCCGTGTTAGTGTATAACCCGCAGCGTGTCATAGAACAACAACCGTAGCAAAGTTTGAAGAAAATCATACGTTTTACTAATACTAGGTTAAACGTTCGATCCGATTCGAGCCAGTACTAACGTTAGTACTACTCCAGAAAATCTTGACACAATAAATATCTTGTAAAATCATCATCTTTGCAGAAGTTGAATTTGTGTAAAAAGATGTTTGTTTTTTTACGCGAAAACTATGATTACTTAGGGAAGTGATATGCACGTCGCATGTGCGGCATGTACGATTCGCTTGAGTCTGTCGGGAGATTGGTATTTGGCAGCTGATACGCCTCAGAGAAATATTGTCGATATTCTTTCATAGAGTACACTTCTTCCTCCATGTTGAAACATTACTTCGAACATCAAAACATCGCACATGTACATGTATGTATACGTATGCAATTTGACCCGTCCCAGCATGCAACACTGCCACAAAGCGCGCGCTCAGCAAGCAAGCGCATGCGTAATACCGACCTCAGTGACCTTTCGGACTCGACACTTCCGTTCGAAAAGGTAATTCACGTGACTTGCGGTTTCGTTGCGGTTAGACAACGATCACACCAAAATGCCGGATCTTGATCCACCTTTTCCCAATTCAAGTGGGAACGCGGTCTAACAGGGCCAGTCTTCCAGTAGAGGCTCGGATGGTATCCAATCCGGTTTGGGAGGATTAAAATGAACCGGTTTGCATACCGGGAGCCGGTATACATCTTTTTACATACCGGCCCTATTTAGACCCGTGGTGACACATTTTGTATACAGCCCGTAGATCAGTAGTTGTTTATTGTGCATGTCGTGCACGTGGGAAATTTTCACATGGACTACACGCCTAAACGTATTTCTTCGCTCATCAGACCGCAAAATGTTCACGCCTCTTGTGCACCAGCCGGATATTGACAGGTCAAATTGCCGGATCAGATCCACCTTTTGCGTTCCCACTTGATCGTGATCCACGAATTGCAGGATCTGATCCACCAATTAGGGGATTCTGTATCCTGGTCCAAAGGTAGATCAAGAAAGGTGGATCTGATCCTGATCCACCTTATACCGGTTAGCGTTCAGTAGTAAGGGAAATGCCGATTCAGCGACAAATCCTATTTTTTCACTTTCTTCCCCAATTTTACTGTAGGTACATACGTCAAATTAAAAAAAAAAAAAAATGTCTAAAAATACCCCAAATTTAATTCAAAATTTTGCTGGGTTACTACACACCAAAATTTGCACAAAATCAAGAAAATAAAAAGTATTTTCCATAGTCCACAAGCGTACGAAATCGCCCGGGCACCCGGGCGAAAAAGGCAAAACATGATTTGTCGCAAGCCAAAAAAAATTAAATCATTTTTATTTAAAAAAAAAAATATTATATTGCCATTATAAAAGATGGAAACACAACCTACGATTCGAGGATACAATAGATGGAACAAAATATCTTTAAAAAGATATATCGATAAGTATAACTTATCTTTAGGAACACCAACAGGACGCCGTAATACGTATATCAGGCGAGATTATATCCTAGCTATAAAAAGAGAAGAAGCCAAATTTAAAAATTTGAGAATACTATCTAAAGCTTCGTTAGAGCGACTCGCGCACGATAAAAACATTCGGGTCGTCTCAACGGGTAGAAATGGTCGAGCGATAAAAAAAGATTACGTCGAAGCTATAAAAAGATTTAAGGAGCAAAATACTTTTCGAGAAGCAGACTTTCGAGAGACTAGAAGATTTGAAAACAGTTATAGAAATTTGGAACTGATTCCGAGTCTGTTTACCGACGATCTAGAGCAATTTTACAACACCCATACGTCGATGATAAAAAACAAAATCGTCGCTGAATTAATAAAAATAAAAACGATGAAACTACAGATCGCTATGAAAATAAAGTATGTAAAAAAATCAGGCGTTGAGACTACAACATCAACCGCTACTCATTTTAGTTACCAAAATCGAGTCTTAAACAAGAGCGAGATAGCTACGACTATCGGGAAACAATATGAAACGATATTATCTCAGATAGATAAATTTACGAATAAAGGAAGTGGTTGGACCATAGATAAAATAGTCGCGTTTTACATTAACATAAACAGAGTTAACCCTCTGGTAGGCGCTTCTTACGTAAAACTACCCGAATATATAACTAAAAAACACGCAACCGTCAACATCATAAATGAAGATCAAGAGTGTATAAGATGGTGTTTAAGAGCCGCCCTAGGTATATATACCGATAAAGTTAAAAACCAAATAGAAACCAACCCGCTGTATAGTTGGCAAAAAAACAGAGCTTCTAATTATAAAACCGATGACGGGTTAAACTTCACCAACATAGACTTTCCCACACCTATAAATCAGATAGCGAGAATAGAAAGACAAAACGATATAAGTATAAACGTGTTGGGGTACGACGCAGACTGCAAAAATAAAACCTATCCACAAGATAAAAGGGGCTATATTTATCTAAAAGACCATACGATTTAAAAACTATCAGTTTGCTATTATTTGACGGTCATTATTGTTGGATAAGTGACTTACCTAGATTCTTATCTGGCGTTACCAATAGTCAGCATCGCAAAATGTTTTGCTTGAGATGTTTAACGCATTTTAATTCGAAAGAGAAGCTGGACATACACGTAAAAGATTGCGAAGGAATAGACTCTGCTTTATCTACCGTTAAAATGCCGCATGAAAGCGCGAACAAATACTTGGACAAAAGCAAATTAATGTTTAAAAACTTTAAGAATTTACAAGATGCACCCTACGTCATATACGCCGACTTTGAATCTATCTTGGTACCCTCTACGAGTGTAGCTACGCAAGTACCCCAAGAAAAAACAAAGGAGCCGTCGAGTAAAACTCACGAACATAGAGCCTGCGGTTATTCTTACGTTGTAGTTAGATGTGATGGCCGACAGATCAAGCGAAAGACTTATAGAGGTGAACACGCTATAGACAATTTTATAACCTCGTTGCAAGAACTCGAACCTAAGATTAATGACTTACTAGCTCGCATTAAGCCGATAATATATACGCTAAAAGAAGAAAAAATTCACCTAAACTCTAACGAGTGCTGGATTTGTGAAAAACCAATTTATCCAAATTACTCGTATAATTGCCAGTGCTGCAAACCTGTAGAACCTAAAAGTAAAGAAGAACTGGAAGAATACACGTACGAAAACGAAAAGGGATACGTCGAGAAAACATGTATGTTTTGCCAAAAGAAAATTAACAAATTTCGAAAAGTAAGAGATCATTGTCACACTACGGGCAAGTACAGAGGAGCCGCACACGCTTACTGTAATCTTAAATTACGAGTAAAACCCGGTGAAACGAAAATACCGGTTGTCTTTCACAACTTAGAAAACTATGACGCGCACTTGATCATGCAGGGCATTTCCAAGTATCAACAAGATATCTGGTGTATACCCAAAAATTCAGAAAAATACATTTCATTTTCGATCGGTCAATATAGATTTATCGACTCGTTTCATTTTATGTCTAGCGGTCTCGACAAATTGGTAACGTCTTGCCCGAGAGACGCCTTTAGGCTACTTCTGAAACGTTATGGCGAAGAAAACGCAGACATCTTATTACAAAAGGGTGTATATCCGTACGAGTACATGGATAGCTTTGAACGATTTAGCGAGAGTAGTTTACCACCGAAAGAATCTTTTTTCAGCGCTCTAAAAGATAAACATATAACGGACGAAGACTACTCGCGCGCGCAACGAGTATGGCGAACCTTTAACATAAAAAACATGGGCGAATACCACGACTTATACGTAACCACAGATACTCTATTACTAGCCGGCGTATTCGAGAATTTTAGGCAAATGTGTAGAACGAATTACAAGTTGGATCCAGCCAACTACTTCACAGCACCGGGGTTAAGTTGGGACGCGTTGCTGAGGCATACTAAAATAGAATTAGAATTATTAACCGATGTAGATAAACATATATTTTTTGAAAAAGCGAAAAGAGGAGGAATATCGAGCGTTGGTAGTACGCGCTATGCTAAGGCCAACAATAAGTACCTGAAAGATTACGATCAAGATAAACCCGATTCATATATTCTCTATCTAGACGCCAACAACCTCTACGGATGGGCCATGAGTCGACCGCTACCTTACGGAGGATTTAAATGGGTCAGTACGAGTCAATTTACCCACGATCGCATCATGATATTAAAAGATAAGGCTTCAACGGGATATATGTTCGAAGTTGACCTGGAATATCCAGCCGAACTACACGATCTACACAACGATTATCCTTTAGCCGCCGATAATATAATCATACCTGAAGAATGGTTATCGGAGTATCAACGAGAGTTGGCGAGTGATATAGGAGATGGCGCTAAGGTAAAAAAATTAACAGGTACGCTATATCGCAAAGAAAAATATGTATTGCACTACGTCAATTTAAAACAGTGTTTGAGGCTAGGTCTAAAACTAACTAAAGTACATCGGGCGTTACAATTTAAACAAAAACCTTGGATGAAATCATACATCGATAAAAACACGCAACTCAGAACGAAAGCAAAGTCAGATTTCGAAAAAGACTTTTTCAAATTAATGAATAATTCTGTATTCGGAAAAACGATGGAAAATGTCAGAAATAGAATAGATGGTGTGCTATTAAGAAACGATCAAGTAAAGGAATACGAAAAAATAGTTTCTAAACCTTGTTACAAGTCTACTACAGCGTTTAAAGAATGCGGTCTCTCATTCGTGGAATCGTACAAAAAGAAAACGTATTTAAATAAACCCATCTATTGTGGCGTTAGTATCTTAGATTTATCGAAGACTCTAATGTATGACTTTTATTACAACCAATTAAAAAAGACGTACGGTGATAAAGTAAGATTGATGTATACAGACACGGACTCGCTGCTTTTGATTATCTATACGAAAGACGTTTATCGGAATCTAGAAAAACAGTCTGACTTGTACGATTTTTCTAACTATGAGAAAGACCACTTTTTATACGACGATACTAACAAGAAAGTTATCGGTAAATTTAAAGACGAATGCGGAGGAAAAGTCATAAGCGAAGCTACTTGCATCAGATCGAAGATGTACTCGATTTTATACGGGGAACATGATATTACTCCCTACGAGAGTAGCTACGACTGTATAAAGAAGGCCAAAGGCGTAAACCGAGTGGTTATAAACAACGATCTATCTTACGAAAAGTATAAGCGATGTGTTTTATCGAACGAATGCTATTCAAACAAGATGATTCGTTTTGGAACAGAGCGTCACATGATATACACGGAGGCTCAGGTCAAGCAATCGTTAAATCCTTTAGATACTAAGAGATATATTTTACCTAATGGTATAGACACTCTGGCTTATGGTCATCGTTCTAACCTTTAGTCTATTCTAGCCAGAACAAACTCAGTTCGGATCATCGTTCTAACCAGAACAAGACGATCGATAAATATCTACTCGAAAAATAAATGTCTTATGATTATTATCGATTAAATTGCCGTCGCAGTCTCTGAAAGAAAAACTCAGTTCAGGTATTTTAGCAACTACGAGCGGTATGACAGTTTTTCTTTTATTCTGGATAGTAGCTATTAAATCTGAAACGGAGCTTTTATATATAATCGGTATAATGTATAACAAGTCTGTACGCTTTCCGTTATAGAAATTATTAGACGTAGATAACTGATTGCAATGTAAAAAAATTGTATTCACATAATTCATATTATAATACCCTACAAGTTCAATACCCCCATAACTAGGGTGCCACCGATGGGGTAAACCCAACGCTTTTTGAGTATATAGATCGAAATTAATGACAACCTCACTACCTGGACTAATAATACCGTCATTAAACATAATTTTTTTATTAATCTTGTCTACAGAAACTACAATAAAAGTTAATTTATTAAGTTCAGCTACTAACTCATCGATAGTGTAATTTCCAGCCGGAATTACCATTTCACCTTTAATTTCACCTTTGCTGCTAAATACTCCCCATCCTATAGTCATACGGTGAGTTATAGTATAAAAACCAACGTCAAATATCACGTTGTTTAAACTCACGCAGTAATCTCCCTTAGAGTTATCTATAGGTTTTGACAAAGTAAAAGTTCGTTCGTTATCAAACATTTCAAAAACGTGCGATTCCATTTTATTAGAACAAAAAAATCTTCAAAAATCGCTTAAAATTTACCTATCGTCAAGTTAAAACTAATCTTTTTTCCTCGATTATTGATTAAATCGCCGTCTCGGTCTCTGATACTAAAGCTAAGTTGGTTTATCTTATCACCCACGAGTCTACGAGCGGTTAATCTTGCACGCTCTACGAGCGTATCGTCTCTTTTCGTTATCGGTATAACGTCTAGCAAGTGCGTTCCCCCTCCGTTATAGAAATTATTAGACGTAGATAACTGATCGCAATGTAAAAAAATTGTATCGACAGGCATTGTATTATAATGCCCTACATAATCTACGCCAAAAACTAAGTTTTTGACCGTTATCCCCAACAATTGTTTAATGTTTTTATCAAAGCGTAAAACGTTATTTTCTTCCGTTACATTTAAAGATATTTTTTTATTAAGTTTATCTACAGAGACTTCTAACCAAACTAATTTACTGAGTCTCTCTTCGATCCAATCTATATCGTAATATCCAGCAGGAATATCAATTTTACCATCCGTACTACCCGTTTTTTTACCAGTGTTTGGATCGATTTGATGTATAAAATAGAGAATTTCGCTATTGCTAGCCATGTTGTAGAAACCCGCGGTTACTATCGCGCTGGTTAAACTCATACTGTAATCCCCCTTTGAGTTATCTATAGGTTTTGACAGTCTAAACGTTTGTTCGCCATCAAACATTTCAAAAACGTGCGATTCCATTTTATTAGAACAAAAAAATATTTGGTTTATTATAAATTAAAATGAAATTCGCTCAATTTGTGAAAATTTTAGATCCCAATAATCCACCAGTAACGAATGCTCCAGATATCGCGAATCTAGCTGCTCGCATAGGGCGTACTCAAGTAGCTACGCAAGCACAAAGCGTTAGCGACAAGCACGAAGCGATAACCCCGGAGAGCACCCCGTTGAGCATGCACTTGAGTCAACCTAACATCATCGTAAACGCCAACACAAACGCGAGTTTTATCGCTGGACTAGTTGATATATTTAGCGCTTATAAAATGTCCGACGTAAAACACGACGAAGTGGTCGAACGTTACGCATCGGACCCCATGACGTTTTATCAAAATCAACTCAACTTTGCATTTTGGTGCGCGACTTCTGGTTGCGGCGTAGGACTAGAATCGTTACTACACAAAAACCCCGTAATATCGGCTTTATTCAAGTTTCACGTATATTTCACGATCAGAAAGATACTATACTTTCTAAAATGCCCAGTTCCAAACGACAATATATTCGACGATCTAAACAATAACATCGATAAAGGCGCTTATAGCGATATTTGTCGATATTTTAATGTCGATCCAAACTTGAGTTTTAAACAGACCGTAGACTTAACTTCTGGAGGATTAGGTACCGCTTATTTTTATGCGTTTAAAATAAACAAGTACTCGCCAGATATACCTTTACCCGTACCCGGTAAAAATTATACCCCTATTAAGCTTTACAAGGTTTCGGCTGAATATGATCCGAGTACGGGTAAATATGTGACAGCTAATAAATTGTGGGAATACGATTATGAAGCTATGAACCCCGGCGCCACCTACATGGGATTTGTAGAGTCGGGCGATGCGAAACATTATAGTAAAATTACGCTCGCGTATATCAGACAATCCGCGGACGTTGTACGACTCGGTTTTAGAAATTTTATAATCCAGAAGAGCTCGTTTACCAACGTTGGTATAGAAAAAATAAACGAAAGCATTAGAACGTACGTGTACGCCATGCTCGGTGCGCAAGCCCAAACAAAAACGAGTATACTAACTGCAGGTACCGGATTAGATGCACAAAGACAATTTGAAAATATAGTAGAAGATATCATCAACAGCCCTACGGACTTGGAATCTTCTATAACCAGATTTCAAGATTCTTTACAGTACGCTAGAAGCTCGTTAAACTTTGTGATTAGTCCTGGATTGTACTTAATTCCATCAAATATGGAGCTTTTAGTCGGTATTCACCGAGGTTATAATAATAATATACAGATAGCTACACCCGACGCGTCGATAGGATTAAATATCAACTTGAACTCAGACGTCGTACGCCCTACGAGCGCATCTACGCGAGTAGCTACGCCACCAGACCCACCCTCTCCCGTAAAAAAGAGTAGTGCAGTAACCCAGCAGAATTTAGACGATTTAGACGATTTAGGCCCGTTACCAACCCCACCCTCTCCCGTAAAAAAGAGTAGTGCAGTAACCCAGCAAAATTTAGACGATTTAGATCCGTTACCAACCCCTACACCTCCGCTACCTCTAATCTCAGATGTACCCCCACCACCCCCACCACCACTTCCTACGAGCGTAGCTGCATCACAAACTCAACCGCCTGACTCACACGAACAAGAAAAAACGGCTTTAGTAGTTGGTTTAATAGCCGTTGCTGGGGTTGGGTATCTAGCTTACGATATTTTACGTCGATGAAGAAGGTGGTAACTCAGTATCTGGCGGAACGACCATTAATTCTTTCTTAACGAACGATCTCTTGGGGCCGTGAGTCAGCCAGTACAACGCGGGCTGTCCGGGGTTTGTCGTTCTCCTTTTAATCGTATACATTTCTAAGCTCCAAATAGGATCGGTAGCTCTTCTTCTAACGTCTTTTTCGAGCTCTCCAGGAGCGTAAAGATATCTAACGATATCGTCATTTACACTTAGCGCGACTTCGGGGCTCTTGAGCCCCGAGGAACTCAATTGTTTTATTTCTAACTGAGACATAGCCGCTCGAGGAGTTAACGGTTTGCCTTTCATAGTCGATATCAATCTAGTTTCTTCGTCGTTTAACGCTTTTATAACATCGGGCAATCTTTTTACCCACTCGCGGCTACGCTCGGTAGGCTCTAACATTTCTTGAGCGTATTGATGGCCAAATAATCTTTCGGCTAAAGTACGATTAAATCTTTCTACTATACCTTGAGCTCTATGATTGCCAACCTCGCCTTTCTGTACTGCTACGTTGCGAGTCCGCATCAAAGTATTAAATTCGGCCATAAATTCTGTACCGGGGTCTACTTTTATCGTGAGAGGCCAAGACAAGGGCGATCTTTTGTAAATCTTTTTTATCGCCTCTACAACTTGAGTACTCGTTTTATTCGTCAAGGGTTCAGCTTCTTTATATCGAGTGGCCACATCGACGATCGTCAACGCGTATTTATATCTTTTACGTTTAACTACATCGTGAGGTAGATACAACAGATCCGCTTGATGTTGTTCATTGGGTCGCCCTATAACCTTATTGAGACTCGTAGGTCTCGGTATAAAACTGGGGGGTGGTAAATATATTTGCCACATGGCTTGTTTTCTCAACCAATTTCTAACGTCTGGCTCGGGCACGTTGGCTTTTAACGACAATTTTTTTATAGCGCCTGCACCTTTCCAATATCCTTTAGGGCTGTAAAATATTTTACTTAGTTTTGTTTCCATTTTATTTTATACTTTGTAAAAATTTTAACGACTTATTAAAAATGGCGAGTGCATTAATGATGATTGGTGGAGCTATTGTAAACGCTTTAGCGTTTAGCGGATCGAACTTTCTATTTTCGAAGATGGGCGGGTCGTCGGCTGAAGAACGTAAACGACATGACCTCGCTTTAGAACAATTAACTCGAGCCAAACAAGAGTGGGTGGAACAAAGAACCAAGGTTCTAGATTATCTAAACGATCGACTACATAAAGAAGCCAAGGCTCAAAAAGATTTTAGAAATGTAGATGAGGCGTTGAGACTATATAACGAAGTAACTAACGAAGATATGCGATTACCTCGTGAACCTGTATTGTCGGACTTTTACGTACCCAGCGAAGGCCAAAAAGATGGTGAAATTGCATTTATCGTAGGAGGCACTGCTGTTTTAGGATTTTTAGTTTATAAGTTTATTTAAAAGTTTTTGCTTTTTTGTTTTTAGGTTTGTCTAAAAGTTTTTTTGTTTTTTATTTTGTTTCGTTAAGTAAAATGAACGCAATTTATGGAAGCAAACTGAATCCACACAGAAGTTTAAAAAATCCTAGAGCGTTGAAGGGGTTGAGACAATCGATGGTTATTACTCATAATCCTAGTACTGCGTCGGCTGGCAGTCTGTTGATCGTTGAATTTCCTATGTTGAGTCAAGACGATGTAGTCGTACCGGGTACAGTACGATTAGCTTTTAATATAGACTTAGAATCTGAAGGCGCTGGCGAAGATGATGCAAGAACTCTATATTATAACGTCGCACGAAATTTAATTAGTGGCGTAAGAATCAAACTAGAAGGTAAAGATTTCGTAGCATTTACAGATGCCGATGTATATAATGCGTATAAAGACATGTGGCGGCCAGCCAGCGCGAACGATGCGTATCGAGGACTTGAAGATAGCAACATTACAAAACTCAGAATAGACGCCAGCGATGGGGTTGCTAGCGCGAATGGCGGAAAGGACAAAGCGATTGCCAACGCCTACGGTAACCGATATTACATTCCTCTAGATTTTGAAATGCTTACGGATCATCAGCCTTTTAGTCCATCGACACTCAAAGACAGACTAACTTATGAATTTACATTTAACGATCACGCTAGCGTAGTAAAATCTACCGATTCTAACGCGAAGTATAAAATTTCGGGGTTAGATCTCGAGTTTGAAACGGTGACCAATAAAACGTTGGCAGACAATATCAGACAAAAATATCGAGGTAAAACTCATTTTCTATATGAAAAAGTTCAAAGATATACGGTTTTAACGTTAAACAAGTCCGATACTACTTGGAACATTAATCTTAATCAAGCCATTAGAAGTCTCAAAGGTATACTTCTTTTATTTAAAGAGTCGGGTGAAAAAGATCCTCGAATTTTTTATAATCCAAAGATCGAAAAAGTAGACGTTACGATAGAGGGCAAGCCGAATCAATTGTATAGTCAGGGCATGAAGCGTTATCAACACTGGGATGAGATTACCAAGTTTTTCGGTGACTCTAATACAGAATTTGGTGCTAGCGTGTCCAAAGACTTAGAATTGCACGATATGACGCTAGGCTCCTACTTAACCACTAGTTACGGTCTTTGGCTAGATACGAGGGTAACCGACGACAACAAAAGTCACGGTTCTGGCAGGAAAATAGGAGACGTAGGTGGGGGTATTTCTCTCCATTTAGAAAGAGAGGCCGAGACAGCTGGTTCTCTAACGTGTTACGTTTTCTTGGTGATGGATGGTCAGTTGGTGCTAGAAGATGGACGATTTAGCGGTAGTTACTCTTAAAATAGTCTTTACTATAAATAAGCCGTGCTCCTTAAAAGATTTAGCGGTAGTTACTCTTAAAATAGTCTTTACTATTAAATATGCATAAAACGTTTCCAAAAACACCACACTGCGCGTTAGTATGCGGTAGGACTAATTCTGGCAAAACCAAATATATTTTAGATCTATTAGAAACTGAGTATAAAGATCACTTTGAAAATATCGTAGTTATTTGCCCTACGTTGAGCAACAACAAGACTTATCGCGAGAGACGTTGGTTGTGGTTAGATCCCGAGATATACCTATGCGATTTAGAGGTAGAAAAGGTGTCTCTCAACGAAGCTTTAGCATTTTATAGAGCTCGATTTAAAGGATCGCACGTTTTGTTTTTGATAGACGATTGTAGCTCGGAACAAGACATAAAATATCGTAAGGCGGCGCTCGGGAAAAACACTTGCGTTTTAACGAAATTGGCGTTTAGCGGTAGGCACGACAATCACTACTGTTGGTTAATGACCCAAAAGTATAATTGCGTAATGACAGATTTTAGAGCTCAAACTGCATTTGTCGTATTGTTCTATTGCAAAGATAAAACTAGTTTCGATCAATGTCTCGATGAAAATGATGCGGTTCCTTTAGAAGAAAGATCGAGAATTAAAAAGATCTTAAGAGATGTGCCTTTTAGTAAATTATTAGTAAAAACTGATCCTCCAGTCTGTTGGCAGTTGATCTATTAGATAACTGTTAGATAACTGTTAGATAACTATTAGATGATTTATAGATGATTTATAGATAACTGTTAGATAACTATTAGATAACTATTAGATAACTATTAGATACCTGTTAGATACCTGTTAGATAACTGTTAGATACCTGTTAGATACCTGATAGATGATCTATAGTTATCTATTAGATAACTATAGATTATCTAGTCATCTATAAAATATGATAGAATATCTAGACCTATTATTAAAACTAGTAATAGCCATCAACTTATCTTTATTTTCTTACGATTATATTTCTTGTAGAAATAAGATTAAAAAATATAGTTCTATTTTAAATGAGCAAGTCGATAGAATCTCTAAGCACGTTATCTCAAGAACCTCATCCAATAGTAGCTGCTACACCCACGACCATAGCGACGATCCCAGAAGCAACTATGTCCAAAAATAGACTTTTGGGCGTAGTTGCTTCCGGTGATTCTAAAAAATATTTCGGTAAAGAATACTCCGTCAATGAAATAGAGGGCTTGACTGTGGAAAAACAAGAAAAGCTATATAAAAGATACGAAGCCAAGCTCGGTAAAGAAATGATAGTCAGTTTGGGGAGTTGCGTGTTGACCTGTTACGCAAAAGCTTTAGGCGCGACTTTGCCGCTGGCTTCACCATTCGGTTATAAACTTTGTTTAGATTCTGAAGAAGCTCTTATCAACGACTTAGAAAAAGACCCCGTTATTTCTAGCAGCTTGTCCAGTTTACTTTGCGAAGTGCATTATAATTATGGGGTTTATTTATCTCCTTTGGTGGCTATGTTGATCACGACTAAACATTTACAGGTAGATAGTAGTAATAATAGTATTACAAATAATAGTAGTATTACAAATAATAGTAGTATTACTATAAAAGATGAGTCTAGAAACGACGACGACGGATCAAGTATCAAAGACCCCTCAGCCTCCCCAAGAGACTCCCCAACCCCCACAAGAGCCTCCCCTGCCTCCCCAAGAGCCGGCTCAGCCGGCTCTATCAAGAGTCACAAAAAAAAGAGCAAAAGACCCTAAAAGAGTAGAGCAAGGTAAAAAACTGGCTGAAAGAAACAGAAAGATGAAAGAACAAATACAAAAAATGCAAAGTATAGAAGAAGAAGCTCCCCAGCAAACGCCAGCGCTAGCGATGAGAGACATTCCGAGCTGGGGATATGCGATAGTTGGTTTGGTTGTTTTAGGAATTGGATATCTCGCGTTTAAAAAGAGTAAACCTGTAGATTCACAGCGAGAGGTGGGGGTAGGGGTTACGATCGCAACTTCAACCCCTAAAGTTGAAGAACTATTAGAAATGGAATAAATAAAAAAAATAAAAAAATGTTTGTACAAGTAAAATGGATACGAAGAACGTTGCAAATACTCTTTATCACGGCGCTGTGTTGAGTTTGTTGACCGTAGGTTATACTATGTTGAGTAAAAAACTTTTGAAAATTAAGCCCGCCGATTTAGGAAAGCTAGACGTAGAAGATACGATTAAAATAACCGCTACGGTAGGTAGCGCTCTAGCTACTCAGACTTGGTTGGTGAGCCAAGGAATAATTCCTCAGAATGTAATAAATACTACGTAAAATATAAAATATACTACTTTATAAAATGGCTGAAGGTGGAGAAGATTTCGAAATGGGCGACCGAGGTCGAGAAGATGAACAAGCTGATGCTGATGCTGATGATGATTACGAATTAGACAGAGACGATGAAGGGCCGTTTTCTAATGATTATCAAGAAGAATTAGAAAATCGGTTAAAACTACTAAATAAAGATGACTCTACATCAATAGAAAAACTTAAGGTGATGTTGGTAAAAGAAAAACTATCCAAGTTCTATAAATATATATATGAGACTAGTGGATATACACCAGGTATTGAAGATACTACTAATTTTAGAAGTGATGAAGATGGGGGATTATCTGTAAGATGGGATAAAGGAAAGAGATGGGTTCGATTAACAAACAAAACAAATCCGCGCTTGTTTTTACAATTAAACACTATTCGAGGTAGAACTAACGCAGAATTTATCAGATATAATCTTGGTTTTGATGATTATGCATCTAGTAAACCCATTAGTAAACCTCAACAAGAAATAAGCCAGATACACCCCGAAAATCTTGAGATGAGTGAACTTCCAAAAGCGGCCGATGATGTTGGCGATATCGTAAAAGAAGTAGTCGTAGATGTATTGAGAAAAGAAGTAGATTTGACGAGCCAAGATGTTGATTTTGATGAATTACAATATGAAGTAGATATACTACTTGATAAAGAAAATCAACCAAAAAAAGAATTAGATGAACGAGTTAAAAAATTAGATGAACGAGCTAAAGAATTAGATAAAACAATAAAAATAGTAGAGGGGCGAGTAAAAACATTAGATGGATCATGGAAAAAGTAGCTAAACGAAAAACAGCATTAGATGAACAAGAAAAAGTAGTAGCTGAACGAGAAAAAGTAATTGCTAAAATTACAGGATTAAAGAACCTTAGAGAAATTGCTGGTTTAAGCAAAGCGTTAGAAACTCGCAAAGGTGAGTTAGAATTAAATTTAGCTCTATTAAGAAGGTTAGGTGATGAAATTAACCAAACCAAAGCTGAACTAACTGAAGCAATGAGCGAAGGAGAGAGACGAGAAATAGCCAATCGATTAAAAGATCTAAATGATGAAAGATCCGCTAGAATGACAGCGGTGCTCGAAAATGAACGAGGAATGAAAAATCAAATCACTAGAATAAAAGAAACGTATAATAAAATGTTAGATAGCGATACCTCGCTAGCAGAAAAGATTAGAATTCTGTTTCGAGAACAGGGCGTGACGGTTGTTAGTATATTGGCCGCGTTTGCTTTAGCTATAAGTACGATCGTTGCTTCTATAATGGCGGCTGTTGGTGGCGGAGCTACAGCAGCTGTTGGTGGCGGAGCTACAGCAGGTACAACAGCAGCTGCTGCAGCTTCGTCTACCGGAGGTAACGTGAAAGATTGGATAAGTAATCATTTAAAAAACTTGGCTAATTTGCTAAAAAAGCTCGGGGGTAAGTTATTGATCGCTTTACCCGGTATTTTGGGTACTATCGCGAGTTGGTTGTTCACGTTGTTAAGTAAGTCAGTCAGTTGGCTGGCAGAGCACGTGTGGACATTATTGGTAGGTGTTGGTACTTTGATACTAGTATACATGCAAAAAAAATTAAAATAATAAGTCATATAAAATATACTACTTTATAAAATGACCGCAGAATCCGTTTACCCTAAATTGCCCGATGTTCCTAGAGAAACGAACGAGTCTTCAGTCTTTAGGTTAAATAAAATCGAACGAGTGCAAAAAGAGATAGCCAACGAGAGAGATAAGAGAGAACGGTTACACAAAAAGTATAATAAAATTATTACCTGTTTATCTAACGCAGAGACCGTTATAGAATGTCTCGGAGCTTTATCCGGTACAATAGGCATAGTCAGCGTTGTTGGTATTATTAGTATACCCGTAGGCGTGGTGCTAGAAGGATTAGCTATAGGATGCGTGGGTGTAAGTTTGGCATTAAAACGATTTAGTAAAAAGTTTAGAGGTAAAGCTAAGAAACACGATGAGATTAGAGTAGTAGCAGAAACAAAATTAAATACCATAGATGAATTAGTGTCTCAGGCCGTAGATGATGGCGATGTAAGTCACGAAGAATTTACTTTGATTAACGATGAATTAAAAAAGTTTTATGGAATGAAAGAAGCTATTAGGACGCAAACTAAAGCGAGAGAAGAGTCCGTTAGAAATCAAAAAGAAATAGACAATGAGGTCGAAAAGAAAGTGGTCGAGCTTCTAGCGAAAGAAAAAAAAGATCTTATCGCAAAACTTACAACTTTAAATTAGAAATATGTAAAGAGTATGAGCGTGATTCTAACGTGAGCCCATTGAGACCTCCTGATTATGAGAGTTTAGGGGTTAGGCCTAGCGCTCCTTTCAAAGAGTAGTTGTAATTAGTAACAGACAAAAAAACCCTCATCTCTACTGAGTGTAGAGATGAGGGTTTTTTTTTGCCTTGCGACAAATCATGTTTTGCCTTTTTCGCCCGGGCGCCCGGGCGATTTCGTACGCTTGTGGACTATGGAAAATACTTTTTATTTTCTTGATTTTGTGCAAATTTTGGTGTGTAGTAACCCAGCAAAATTTTGAATTAAATTTGGGGTATTTTTAGACATTTTTTTTTTTTTTTAATTTGACGTATGTACCTACAGTAAAATTGGGGAAGAAAGTGAAAAAATAGGATTTGTCGCTGAATCGGCATTTCCCTTACTACTCGTTCCCACTACACACAATTGTAGGATCTGATCCGGCAATTTGGCAAAAGGTGGATCAGATCCCCCAATTGGTGGATCTAATAATGGGAACGGGGCCTAACCTTGGCATATTAACCTCTTGAATTTGGATTACCCTTTTTATACGCACTGTATAGCCAGGGACCACACCCCAACATTAACCCTAAATGCCTCGGTGGTGTGAAAAATCGTATTGAAATTGGAGGATTCAAGACTGATGGGGTAAATGCTGCTTTTAATGGAGCATATGAAATGGGTGAAATGCCTTTGAAAAATTATAGTTATGTTGCACTTCTGTGGAGTTTTTATCATTTTCATTCTTAAAGGGAAAGTCCACCCTGAGTTTATGGTAACATAATGTTAAAGAACGTCAATAGCAATTGTGACTTGCTTTTTATTTCATTTTTATCGGTTTCGGTAATCGTATAAACCGGAGATTGTTTCATAACGCGCCTGCCGTCATGCGAGCCGCCCTTTTGCTCTGGAATATCGGTACATCCGGGATACTGTGACGTAGTGGCTGCACCGAGCCGGCCGGCCATGCATACCAGCCTGAGCTGTACGAGTGCAGTGAACCATTGTCCGTACATGCAACCATGGAGGAAGAAGAAACACACACACGAGAACAGTTTGCAGTTTTGTTCCTTGACGCACGTCTGTTTTTCGTATTCCTGGCTTTGCCTGACTGCTAAAGCAAAACTCGGTCGTGCTACAGCAACATCATGACGATTTGTCAAGCTTTTGGCTGCTCAAATAAACCGAATTCTCGAGAAGGTCTCGGCTTCTTCCAAATTCCCAATCCCCAAAACGACCGGATATTTGTAAGAAATGGCTGAACAATATAAAAACGCGAAGTTCGACTTGGAACCAGATTGCTTCGAGGAAAATCGGCAGGCAGTTCTTCTGGGGTAGGCCAAGAATCTTCAAGATGATGTAGTGCCTAACATATGTGACCCGCTCCAGAAAAAGGTGATATAAGTCGCGCTATGCATTTCCATGTAATGGCCGTTTCAAGTTCAGATTGTGAATTTTTTTGTCAAAATTAATTTTTTAGTTTTTGTCTTTAATGACATCTTAAACATCTAAAGTTTCAGGTTTGGTGCACAACAATGTTGATTTTAGTGTATAAAGTGAACAAATAACCTTTTTAGAGTGCATTGTTCCATTGCATTGTATTAGAACTAGCTATTTCAAAGCCTGTTTTCTCTTTTGTGCAATTTAAACTCCATAGAACTAATTAATATGCAAAAACGGGATATCTCCAGAACGGAAAGAGCTTCGGAGCTCTATTATGTACCAAATGAAAGCTTACATTGCGGGCTTTCCAAACATACATCAAACTCATTTTTCATATTTTGCGACATAATATACCTTTTTCCAGAGCGGGTCACATATTTTCTTTCCGACCATGAGAACAGACTTTGTTCTCTTCTCTAAAATTACAAAAAACACGATAAATTGCAGCACGTCAAGTCGAAGTAAACATCAGCCTTACGCATACATGCAATAGTCGGGCGCCTTATAAAACATACGTATTCGTATGCATTCGGCTGCGTCAAGGTGTGATACCAGTGCATGCCGCACGTAGCCTACCATGGGTTTTCATTGAGGTGCGGGCACTACGTCATAATCTCCCGGATGTCGCGGGAATTTCGAACAGTTTGGACGCGCCCTTTGTACTGCTGAATTGCAAGAAATCGTGAATATAAAGGGCGCTTGTGTCGTTCTCCATAACAAAGAAAAGCCAACTCTCGGTGCAGTCTGTATGTTAGTGTATGTTCTTTTAGACTAGATAAAATATTATATAGCCTGGAATTCTCCTTTAAGTTGATTTTCAGTGCTAAAATGAGGAAATTTATTTATATTTTGTTATCCCCCGAAATTTCAAAAATCACTTGGGATAGTCCCTGTAGTGGTCTTACAAATCCTTGTTGCTGCTTTTAAATCTATCTAGGTTTGCACAGAGGAAGTAAAAGTGTACATGTATAAAAGGATATGTGTACATTTGTGCACTTTTTCATAATGTGCACGTCGTGGTTGAAATTCTATTTCAATTCTGTCTATGATGACAGATGGCAGGACTGGAAGAGTTACTGAGGAACCTGTGTGATAGGCAGATTTCAGCAACTTCTCCAACTTCAGTAGCTGGTGATGTCCAGTCATTCCAATTAGGTAATAAATAAACCTGTGTATTGAGTCAACCAAACAAGGTAATACAATGTACACCTGTTCTACATCCATAGCCTTGATACTTGATACCAGAGCTGTAACAAGTTACAGTGAAGTTTGTTACTCAAGTCAAGTCGAGTCATTTTAAAGTGAGTCGAGTCGGGTCATTAGGTCAAGAACGTCGATTCAAGTCACAGTGTGGAGTCGAGTCAAGTCAGGTAAAATATTTAGCTTGAGTCAATTAGACTCACAAATATTTTAACAGCACATAATAAATAAACACGAGAGAAAGTCATTTGCAAGCAATTTGTATAATCAATATCCAGGCTAGTGCATGTAAAACTACATTTCACTATTGGTGAAAATTAAAATAAAAGAGGGGGGGGGGGGGCAGTTGATCATCATCTACACAGTGTATGTTTGTCCACGATAAGTGGCTAATGTACCGGTACACATACTGTATGTACATACATTTTGTACTGTAAGTCATTGCAAATATTTTCGCAAAGTTATTATGGGGACAATTTATTATTGGGATTTGAATCTTGTTAGCTTTTGCTCGAGTTGAGTCAAGTCATTTACTCCTGGGGAGTCGAGTCGAGTCGCTAGAAATTGTGACTCGAGTCATTACTACTCTGCTTAATACTCCAGTCACTTGTAGTGGATAGAATGTAGTGCCCCTCCTTTTTTTTAAAACCAATTGTTTTATTACAAACAGGTGGGAAAATAACTATAACTTTTCAAATTCTTAGGCCGAATGTTGCCAAAACCATTTTTTTATTTCATGTACCATTTGATCCTGTTTGTTGGCCAAGTTGTATACAGCATTTATGTATATATCATGCATAACTTTTTAATGTCTTGAATTGATGTAACTGCGCATGTGATGTTTTGCGTACTTATGTTGCATATTGTTGTCCCCCTAACTATTGGACGTCAAACTTTGAATGTTGGGTTGTTATTTTTATCTAGCATCATTAAACGTCACAGTACACCTGCTGTAGTAGTATGATTCGCATGTCGCATCCAAAGACTAAAATAAATCAAAACAATTTGACAAGAAATTGCAAACATTTTTATTAACGGACCAGGAAATGATTGAACAGTGATATATTTTGAACCAAAACAGCAGTCAATGATGACATGAACCAAAAAATGAAAAAAATATCCCGATACACTATTTTTTGCATAGTTTGCTCTTGACGTTTCATGAGTGGTTTATTGAGATAGTGAATAACGCTTTTCACAAAAATGTGTTTGAACAAAAGGCAGTTGATATACAAGACGTATATCTTTTTTGTTCGTTTGTTTACCTCCAGTACAAGAGCCATTTTGGACAGCACGCGGGTGAAATTGATACAAGTACCAACATACGTTTCCGGTGTACACTGCCGGTTTATAAAGCAGTCTTTTTGTTGCGGTCTAAAAATAGGCCGGAGTTGGCTCGCGGTGGCGCTGGGAAGACTAATTTACTTTTGGTTGGGGTGAAGGGTACTGTGTTATAACTGTTTTTCGATGCACAACAGCTGGTCCTGGTAGTTATTTATATGAGATATTACATTGATTTCATGACAATTTATTAAAAGCAAATTGCCCCTTAACCCAAACATGCCTAAACCGGTTTTTCAGAGAGGGAGAATCCTTGTGTGGACGTGTGCACGTGCACACAAGGTTTAATCGCCTGCTTCGTGCGGACCGTTTTTTGTTCACAGGTTCACATCGAGTATGCAAGGTTAGAGCAAGTGTGTAAACACCTTCGATCATGGACCTCCTATTGTCCTCCTATTGTTTGTATTTTAACTTTTTTGGAAGGACCCTTATTGGTTTTGTACACGATTTTCAACCGTGGACCTTGACTCAACTGTGGACCCTATTGTCCTCTTTGTTAAGGGTCCACGGTTTGAATTACAGTTACATGTATAAACAGAAGGGTTACACTTCTAAACTCCTCAAAAAAGTTCGGAAACTCAAGTTTGACATACGATTTCTCTCTTGTTTCCAACTCCTTTTCCTTGAATTTGGTATCGTTGGAAAGCCCTGTTATTCTTCTTTACAATGATGTGTCATTTGTTATGATTAAGCAATTGGGGGATGTGCAGCACAGCTGAATATGGGGGTGGGTGTAAAGTGAAATGTTACAAAATGCATTGCTATTGTCATACAGTGCATTCCCCTTTTGCTTGGAGGATGGGAATGTGCAACAGATCATGTTTGATGAATGGGACGCCATCCCACAGCAACGTGTGACCCGGCTCGTGAACAGTATGAGGAGGAGATGCCAGGCTGTTGTGGCTGCATTCGGATCGTCCACCCGCTACTGAGGCTCTTGACTTAACATTGTTCAATGAAGAAACTGTTCAATGATTAAACTAGAGAAAAAAGAAGACTTTCCTTACGTCTTGTTTTTTCCTTTGTTAGTGATAGAGTGTTGCATTGTACTGTGAGAGAGACTTCTTGTTACTGATGGAGTATTACTGGGTGTTTGAGTGCAGAAAATACCAAATTCTTTTACTCTGTTTGTAACGCAAGCACATTAACTACAGAGTTGCTATCCCGGAGAAAATTTATTGTGACAGGCCATGTGGATTTCTAAACTTTTCCCGCATATTTATGTTCGTTAGTAAGCAGAGAATCATTCAAGACACACCAATCCTCCAAACAACTCCTAACAGCAAAAGTCGATACACTTTTGGACAATAGCAATGCATTTTGTAACATTTCACTTTACACCCACCCCCATATTCAGCTGTGCTGCACATCCCCCAATTGCTTAATCATAACAAATGACACATCATTGTAAAGAAGAATAACAGGGCTTTCCAATGATACCAAAAATCAAGGAAAAGGAGTTGGAAAGAAGAGAGAAATCGTATGTCAAACTTGAGTTTCCGAACTTTTTTTGAGGAGTTTATATAGATATACAGTCGAAACCTGATAATAAGAGCACTGTTAATACAACATACTGCTTATAACAATGAAAAAATAGGTCCTGAGTCTTTGTTTTTCTTTGTTTTCCATTACTGATAATACAAGGTACCTGTTATAACAAGGTAAATTGTAAAGTCCCAAGGACCTTGTTATAAAGGTGTTTGACTGTAATCCATGTATAAAGCATAATGTATAATGTATAGTACAATCACATGTACTGTATGTACATTACGCATGCATATGTAGTTTTTGTCCTTACTAGCCAGTGTTCAAATAATCATAACTCAAAAACTGTAAGAGTGCCCATCCCAAATCTTTTTGGAAATGTTGCTTACATCTTAGGCTAACAAGAAAAAACAATTACGCAGTTTGAAAAATACGCATTTTTGCAAATCAAGGTCAAAGGTCATATTTTTACGTAATTTTGTGTGGTACGTGGTATAATTTTGATTTTATTTTATGAAATGAAGGCCATTTCAAGAGCTTTAATTTACTTTTGGAGATATGGATGTCCAAACATAGCAGGTCAGGCTAATTTGTCAAAAGTTCGTTAACCCATATCTCAAAAACTAATTAACCGAATGAAACAATTTCGGTTCTGTGGGTTTCTCAAGTTTCAATCCGTGACTGTCAGGTCCAAAAGCGTTTTGGGGGGGTGTGGGGGGGTGTGACACACTTTCTCACCGTTGGTGGCGCCATTTAACCTCTGTTTTGTTCTCACCCATAGGCAAAATAAGACCTGTATTTGCAAGGCGTAGGCGCCTACAAGCAAAAGCAAGAAAAAAGAAATTGGCAACGAGCAGGGGGGTTTCGACCCCCAACCCCCCCCCCCCCCCCCGGGATCCGCGCCTGGCCATTTGTCGGGTTCTGACTGCGATTTGCCATCATGATTTCTGAACAATTGTATAATAGTGAGACCCGTGTTAGATGTATCTCTTCACTGCAGTATTTTTCAGAAAAGATATTAAATTTTCAGTCATTGAATTGATCAAGATATTTGTTTCATATCTGTATTTTCATGATTTTTTTTAATGTTTGTGCCGTTGTACATTGCTGAGCTATTATAAAAAATGCTGTTTAATTCTTACTCTTTATTACACTTTTTAATGTACCTTTAATACAAGATTATAATTATGCTGTTTAAATATCACAGGATCAGAATAAAATAAAAGGCAGTTGATAAATCAACACAGCCTGCTATATTGAACGTATCGTGTAAGAATATTTGAGCAAATGTAAGAAGTCTGATTAAACCGTTCAAAAACAGCATAAACAGGGATGTTAAATTACCTGTGTGTATATGGCCAGCCATTCCCAAATGCTCATGTCTGCAGCAAAAAAAACAACAGAAAGACATTATCTTAAAACTTATTTCAATTTGTACTCTCCACCATGTTAAAACATAATTATTTAATTTATCACAATATGTACTCTTAAGATCTTTAGGATCTTTTGTGTGAAAAGGACTTAGGATGACAAAATGTTTATGGACGAATATGAATGATTTTGTTTTAAAGCCACGTACCTGATAGAATACCCATCCCACATAATGCAGCAATCATCATGATGGATGTACACCTCCAAATTAACTTCCGTAGACAACATATCCCAACTTCCAAAAGTTAAAGGGGCACAGTGCCTTGAAGTTGCCCAATTGAGCTACAACAGCGTTCGTCCTAAAATTCATGTGCAAAGATTATTAAAAAGTATATATAATAATGCACATGGGCATCCCTTTAAAATGCGCTGTTTTTTGTGTTGTTTTTTTAACAAATCTTTCCGGGACGCCAGCCTAAAAGTTTGGTTCGGAAAAGTCGCACTTACTTTCTTCAATGTCATCATTTCATTCTGATTTTTCATCATTTCATTCTTATTTCACCATTTCATTCTTCAATTTCGTCATTTCACTCTTCAATTTCATCATTTCACTCTTCAATTTCATCATTTCATTCTTCAACTTCATCATTTCATTCTTCAATTTCATCATTTCATTCGTCAACTTTATTACTTCATTCGTCAATTTTGTCATTATATCCTTCGATTTCCAATCATTACATCAGTTTCTGAGGTTCAAAACGCGTAGGCTAATATAGGCCTACACAGCCAGAAGCCAATCACCAGATGTTTGTAGACTGATAAGAGTAGCCTGCACTCCGCATGTAATCAGTCCATTAGGCAGTTACTTGACTGTGGTCAGTGCAAGGGGGAGGAGCTGAAGGTATGTGTATGCATGAGCTGAGTGCCAAGCCAGTGTTGATCTGAGCATGGAGGTAGGAAAAAATACCTTCCGCACGGATAGTTTAGCTCTTTGTGGGTGCTAAATCAGCACGACACGTGCAGTCACTATACTAGCACCTAGAAGTGCACAATTTTAGCTCTTCAAGTGCTAAATTAGCACTTCAGTTTTTTAGAGTGTGATAAAGAAACCCGAAAACGGTTTATATCTGCATTTTTCCTGTGGCTGAGCATTCACTTGGCAGCTAGAGTGCATATGCTTCTATTTTGGGTTGGTTTTTTTTCAAACAATCAGCCATTTGTTATATACCGTACTGTATACCTCAAAGCCTATACGCTTGCTGTTAAAATTGACTTATCTTCTTGCATCAGATTTATCAGTGATAGTGACTAGCTAGTTCAGTGTGACAGCTTAAAGATGTTGATGGTTAGGACCTGCTTTTAATTGTTTGCAAATGCATGATGCAAGATATGTTTCGCGGACTGGTTTAGATGTCAACATTCAATTGATATATTTCCCATTCAATGATGTCTTTTATGACGAAAAGGAAACATTTCTTGAACGTGAGGTTTGTGCTGTCGAGAGGCACGCTCGACGATCCGCGAATGGTATATAATATGAATCATGCAATCCATGCATAATGACGTCATATTGACCCGTCTTATGATCAATACACTCTCATGCGAGCATCCGATAATATGTCATTAATAAACTGTAATTATTGCAACTAACAAGCAGCCTAACTTTCAACTTATTATTATTTTACTAAATCAATTACATAATGAGCAAAATAAATTATGAAAACCCGTGTAGGCCTATGCCATGTACATGCGTGTACCAAATTCGTTTTCAAATTCTCTCTATACAATAACTTCCCATCTGATGACGCCATCATTCTGAAACTTTCCTAAGAAATTCAGTATTGTGTAAAGAATGTCTGAGCAGTTTAATATGATTAAATTTCTTTTAAATGTAAAAAACCTTCTTTCTTTAACATGCCGCGAGAGGGCGCCCTCCGGCAATGACATCATGATACTTTTGAGTTTAATATTAGTCACTAAACATTTCCTGAATTAGTATTGCCGTAGTATTAAAATACTTCCATTGTCAAGTCATATTAATTTAACATGGCATTTCCGCTAACCCCGGAAGTAAAGGTCAAGCGTTATCGTGCCTGGGCATTTAAATGTTGCCCAAGCCAATGTTTACCACCTCGCAATGAGGGGGCAGAGTTGTGATACAAATCGTGAGCCTACTTTGAAGCTCCACTGAGTGCCCTCTCAAAGAATGCGAAGTGAATTTATAACATCAACGCCAAATATTCGCACTGCGAATTCTCAAAAGTTTAGAACATTATTTTCAACTTAGGCAAATCTTCGGCTCGAATGTTTCATGACGTCAATTTCTATTCGCATTCGCGTGAAGTATCATGAACTAGCCTTAGGGGGGGGGGGGGGGGGGGGGGGGGGGGCAGGGTTCTGACGCAAATCGTGAGCTTACTTTCACACGCCCCCTCAATAAGGGGGAAGGGTTCTGATGCCAAATTGGAGCATACTTTGATGTCACCCTCTTAATAAGGGGGAATAGTTCTCTGGCCAACTTTCATCCGCCCTGTCAATAAAAGGGCAGAGTTCTCTGGCCACTGTAGATCATACTTTTATCCGCCATCTCAATAAGGGGAATAGTTCTCTGGCCAATGTAGAGCATACTTTGAAGCCGCCCTCTCAGTAAGGGGAAATAGTTCTCTGGCCAATGTAGAGCATACTTTGAAGCCGCCCTCTCAATAAGGGGGAATAGTTCTCTGGCCAATGTAGAGCATATTTTCACCCGCCCTCTCAATATGGGGGCAGAGTTCTCTGGCCAATGTAGAGCATACTTTTATCCGCCCTCTTAATAAGGGGGCGAGTTCTGGATACCCAGCACGATATGGGGGAAAGGGTAGGCCTACCCCAACCCTCTTTTTGTCCTAAAGCACACTTCAGACTTGTTACCTAACACATCCGCCCTAGAATTCTGAAAAGAATTCCTGAGATTCCGGGAACACAATGACCAACAAAAAAGAGGTGGCGGTTCCCCCCCCCCCCCCCCCCCCCATATCGCGCTTCATATGGAGTTATGTGGTTAATGTAGAACATAATTTTCATCCGCAATCTCAATAAGGGGGAAGTGTTCTGTGGTCAATGAAGAGCATACATGTACTTTCATCCGCCCTCTCAATAAGGGGAAGCGTTCTGTAGTCAATAGTTTTATCCGCTCTCTCAGTGGGAAGAGTTCTCTGGATAATGTAGAGCATACATTAGTTTGAGTGTATGATTCAGTGCAACATATAACAGATTTTAAAGGGAGTTTTTTGTGCGATTTTTGGCTTTTCCGACAAAGTCAGTCGGAAAAGGCCTTGTTTTTGTTCTGATTTTTTTTTCTTCCTTCTTCTTCTTCTTCTTCAGTCAGGTCGTGTTTTTCTCGAGCTCCGGAAAAAGTAAGAATATTTAGCTTGTTAGACCTTGTATGGTCCTAGGTTTTATACTGTTATATTCGGTTTTCTTTATAGGTCTAACTAGACCGTCCTCCTTCTGTCGGGTGTTATCATTTTAGAGTAAATTTACGTTCATTTTGCATTTCATTTCGTTGGTTTTCTAGCTGTGGCTGGTCTCCATGACCAGTCAAGCGAAACCACCTGTAAGGGCTCAGCCGAGCGTGCCCTCGGCTGGGCCTACTAAGCCCATTGTTGAGGGTAATGCGGCGAATTCGGCCACATAAGCAGAGCCTGCAAGAAGCAGAACCCCGCCCGCGGGGACGACGGTGCCAATGGCGACACCAACCCCCTCAACCCCCCACCCGTCTTCGTCAAACCTAATTCCAAATCCGACCCCAAACACCCACCCAAACGATCCAAATCCGACCCGCCCGGCCCCGCCTCCCCTGCGCCTGCGGGGTCGGCTCGTCGGTCAGAAGTTCCGACCGCCGAGCCACCCCCACCCACGGGCGGGGTCCCTGAGGGGTCCCGGCCCTGGGCCGCAGCGTGCGCGCCCCCCAAGAGCTATGCTGGTCCTCGGCCATCATGGGGCTACGGCCGTTATTCGTCCGGCTCGCCCCGCGCGTCGGACTCGGCCGGCCCGAGCACGCTCGCTGCGGATGCAGCGCGCACCCCTGGCGGGGGCGGAGTCCGGGCTCCTCCTACCAATCCTCCCTCCAATCCCCCCGAAGTGCTGCCGATATGGGGCCCCCCCCTCCCCCCTCCAGATCCTTCTCGGACGTTGTTGCTAAACGCAAACAGGTTTCCCCCACTCCTGTCAATGACTCCTCCAAACTCATTCCCCTTCATTCACCCTCTCCTCGCAGAAAACTGGCCAGGAAACAACTGAGTCCCATGTCGACAGCCTCTCCCACCCTCTCCCAAGCCCTCAACTCCCAGTCCTCCATCCCACCCACCCCCCTCGGTGGTTCCCAAACACCCATGCCCTCGACTCCGGCGTCCACCGCGGGCGAGGCCGACACCGACTCCGTGAACTGGGAGGACACACAGACGGACGAAGACCTTCCGTCTGAAGTCCTCCCACTAACCAAAGGCCCCCTATCTCAATCCGAACTCATTGATTTCCTGCCTTCGGTTAAAGCTAGAAAGAAACCAGCCCAGATTGCCAGAAAATTCACGGCAAACATTCCTGGGCTGGTTAGACAACTCAAACCACTACGCAACAACCCCCTTCTGCAAAAAAGCATGCAGCAGAGGATCTCCAAACTTCTCAATACTTTAGATAAATAATTTTTTTTTTTCATTATGGAGTTATGTAGATTTGTGCCCATCCTAGCAATGACACTGTCACTGCTGACTCTCAACACCGCAGGCTGTTCCGCACCTATCCATAACAATTCCTTTCAAATATATATTTACCAAATTGCTTTTAACCCCGACATAGTTCTTTTGCAAGAAACTTATCATTTAAATGAAAACAGCCCTTGCTGGAACATGTGGTCCTACTCCCCTTTCTGTTCTCCCGGGCCCAAAGGCTCGGGAGTAACTACTCTTGTTAAAAATAGCAATAACGTCGAAGTTATTTCTTCTTCAACCATCTAGATGGACATATTATATATTCTAAAATTAAACTCAATAATATCATTTATCATATTTATAATACCCTTATTCCCCAATTTGATAAAAGTGCTTTACTTGCACTCAATAAATTACTTGACCACTGTTCCGGCTGCGGTGACGGTGTCATTGTGATCGGAGGTGATTTTAATTGTACCGAAAACCCGGCTATTGATCGTCTGTGTATGCCGATCGAGCACAGACCCAAAGTTGCCATGGCTCTCAGGGACGCTGTCAATGCATTGTCTCTTTGTGACGCCTGGCGCGGACTGAATCCCCTCGAACAAAAATTTACCTGGCTGAGGAACAACCCCGCTAAACTATGCGGGGTTTCCAAAGCCAGGTTGGATCGGTTTTATGTCCCCTCTAATCTCTCTTCTTCTATTCATACCTGTACCATTATTCCTTGTTCTCTCTCCGACCATTCTGCTGTTACCCTAACAATTAAAATCCCTTTGCACACTCCGAGGAGCAGCGCCTATTGGCGTTTCAATAACTCGCTCCTGGAGACCATAATTACCGCGACATTATTATTCAATTCTGGATACAATGGAGAGAAAATAAGTGTGACTTTCCGAGTCTCGCCGCTTGGTGGGATTTCGGAAAGTGGCACATAAAATCCCTCACCCAAATGTACGGCTCGAAACTCGCCAAAGAAAAACGCCAGGCCTTCTTAGATATCAACCAAAAAATAGATGAGATTCAGTCTGCGCCAGACTTAACACCCCAAACTAGGGAAACCCTAGCTGAACAAAGAGATCATTTAAATTATTTGTTTAAAGCTGAAGCTCAGGGCGCTCTTGTCAGATCTCGTTTCAAACATCTTAACGAAACTGACTCGTGCTCTACATACTTCTTCAATCTAGAAAAATCTAATTCTCTATCCAAACACCTTTCTCACATCCGTCTATCTTCTGGTACCATCTCCGAAAATCCCTCCGAAATTAAAAAGCATGTCCGCGATTTCTACAAAACTCTCTACAGCCGAGTCCCCACTGACAAGAGCGCCCTCAATCAGCTTTTACAAGATGTTGGCGAGCTCGACTCCGAAGATTCAGAAGGCCTTGATCGTCCTCTGTCTATTGAGGAACTCGAGCTCGCCGTCAAGCAACTTGGCAAAGATAAAACACCCGGACTAGACGGCCTCACTTCAGAATTTTTCCAATCCTTCTGGCCCCTCCTAAAAAATGACTTGCTATCTGTCCTCGAATCTTCTATTCATTCTGGTTTCTTACCCCATTCCCTCCGGAAAGCAGTCATCACTCTGCTTCCCAAGAAGGGGGACCTGGCCGACATTGCCAATTGGCGCCCGGTCTCCCTTCTGAATACTGACTATAAAATCTTTGCCAAGTTGCTTGCAAACAGACTGAGGCAGTGCATTGGCAGCGTCGTTGGTGAAGACCAAAGCTATTGTGTCCCCGGTCGCTCCATCTATGACAACATTAACCTAATACGTGACGTCATTTCTTTCTCGAATTTTAATGACACCCCCCTTGCCGTGATCAACTTGGACCAAAGAAAGGCCTTTGACAATGTTGATCACGGCTATCTTTTCGACACCATGAGAGCCATGGGCTTTGGGAAAAACTTCATTTCCTATATTCAATTATTGTATGGTGGCGCCGAGAGCATTGTTAAAGCGTGTGGCTCCCTGACGGCCCCCTTCTCGTTTGAGAAGGGGATACGTCAGGGATGCCCGCTCTCGGGGCTGCTATATTCTTTAGCTATAGAACCCCTCTTAATCAATCTTCGAAAGAAATTAGCCAATCAGGCCTTTTCCATCCCTAATACCGATTTCTCCTGCGCTGTGTCGGCGTACGCAGATGACATAACGGTCTTTGTCACCTCCGATCCGGGCTTTGTAGCAGTCGAAGAGGCCTACGGCCTCTTCGCAAAATCCTCTGCTGCATGTTTAAACACTCAAAAGTCCCAGGGTCTCTGGGCCGGTTCTTGGACCGGACGAAGCGACAAACCCTTAAACTTTTCATGGAATAGTGAAGGTCTCCCCTTCCTTGGAGTTCACTTAGGAAATTCCAATAAATACGTCCAACAAAACTGGGCTAAATGTAAAAATAAATTACATAAAACTCTGTCCTCCTGGTCCCGTCTATTTTACGCCCTCTCCTTCAAAGGCAAAATTATAATCACAAATCAACTTGCTGCCTCCAAAATGTTCCATTCTCTGGCTGTTCTCTCCCCTCCAGCCAATATCCTAAGTGAACTCCAGAATTCCCTTGTCGACTTCGTCTGGTCCAACAAGAGACACTACCTTACAAAAGAGACCCTTTATAAACATCCCGACAAGGGAGGATTAGGTCTCGTATGCCTCCAAGCACGCATGTTCACTTTTAGACTTACCACAGTCCAACGATTTCTTGGTATTCACTCCCATCCCGCCTACTTTCTGATCGGTCACTTTTTCCAACAATATCAAAAACTTGGTTTTGATTTTAATCTTTTTCATCTGAACACTGACCCAAAATTCTATACTAGTCTCCCCGTTTTTCACAGTGAACTTCTGCGTGCTTGGACGGCGTCCGGAGCTCGAATCGAAACACAGCCTGATTCTATCAACCATGTCTACAATTTGCCCTTAAACTGCCCTATTTTGAGCATTACAGCTGATGGTGGGGGACCCCTTCCCGTGCGTCTCGCGGCGTGTGGAGTCAAACTCGTTCGCCATCTCCTGGAGCCCACCACCGGCCGATGGATCGAAGCCCTTACCTTCATCACTTCAATCCGAGGACTCAGACCTCCCTCTCTACGTCTTCTAGAACTGGACATTAAACGTCTCCGCTACACGCTCATCCTTCATTTTCCAAATCTGTTCTCTGAGAAAGGATGCACTCTACCAGCCTCTGACCTTCAACAAATCTCTGCTCTTCCTGACTGTCCAGTTCTCTTCAAACTACCCTCCTACGACAATGGACTCTCCGCACCATCCAAAATTCTGTACTCCATCTTCAATGAGGAGATAAATCACATGTCTGTTCTATCATCCTCCTCCTACTGGCACGAACTGGGATTCCTCGATTCTTCTACTAAAATTCAATGGAGGAACATCTACCAACTTCCCACCTCCAAGAAAGAGGGCGATCTTCAGTTCAAGCTTCTCCACAACTTCCTGCCCTCACTTGCTGTCCTCCACCATCTCAATCCCGACATCCTTTCTACCTGCGGATGGTGCGGAGAGAAGGGCTCGATCCATCATCTCTTCATCACCTGTCCCGCTATACAATCAGCTCTCCGCCTGCTTCACTCACTACTCAATCGTCTTCTGCCTTCTCTACAACTCAACTTCGACCTCTACTGGGCACTGATTCCGCACGCTAAGGGACGTACAAAGGAGGCGGTTCGTTTAGCCAATTTCCTCATCATCAGCTGCAAAAATGTTATCTATTATCTTTACCGTACATCCCGGTTCGTAGATCCTTTGACCATTTGGCAATACCGCCTAAAAAACAAAATACTCATTGAATTTACCTTTTACAAAATGTCCAATAATATCAATACCTTCTGTAATAAATGGTCTATTAATAATGCTCTGCTCACATGTAATAATAATATCGTAACTTGGCTTTTCTAATTAGATTGGTTTGATCTACTTTTTGAGGGGGTGGGGTCGCTAGCCTGGGTCCTGGATAGCTGTTCGCCTTAGTTTAGGTGTGACGTGTTACGGCTCTGCCACTGGGACTCGGGCTGGCCCTAGCCCCCTCTCCCTTTTTTGTTCACCCTCTACCATCAACAATTATGTCCCCAATTTTTTTTATAATTGTGACATGGTTGTCCCCCCCCCCTTCCTCCTCTCCTTTCTTACCCCTCTCGGTCCACCCTCCCCCTCCCAGGGTCCACCCAGGACCCTACCCCTTTCTCTCCCTTCTTTTTCTTTCTCCTATCCCTTTGGGAGCCGCCGGAGTGGGCCATATGGCCCACACCCAGTTATCTGGTGGCTCCCCCCTCCCGGGGATCCTCGACGGGGTCAGCCAAAATCGTGCTGTTTCCCCGGCCGTACAGGATCCCCCTTTTTGTCCTTTCCCTTGCTCCCTTGCATAAATAAATAAGTTTTTTGTTTCTAATGTTTTCCAATTTTGAAAGTATTCAGATTTATAGTTTACTTTTGTGAATTACTTTATTGTATTTAAAGTAAAATTTGGTGATATATTGGTTTACTTTTTGTATTATTTATAAGTTAATTAAAGTAAAAGTTGTCACGTAATGATTTTTTCCTTGTGAGTTAGTGGTTTTCCTCAGTTTACCAATTAACAACTGTATGAGTTTTCCGTTCGCTATCCTTTTATTTGTATATTATTTAAATTGTATATATATATTGTTTACACATTGTACTGTTCTCATTTGAAATAAAGTTTTCATTTGAAAAGTCAAAAAAAAAGTCTTCTTCTTCTTCTTCTTCTTTTAGTTCTGACCAAAAGCCCATAGACTTTGTACACGAATTTTGTCCGCGGCACTTTAGGTCTTAAAAAACCTCAGATCTTAACCAAACTTACCTCAAACATAGACCCTAGGCTGAAATTGTATGTCGAAGAGTGACGTCATGATGACGTCATCACGTGTCACGTGACGTCATCTTAAAGGTGCGTTTTTCAAGGGCCTATATCTAGAGAACGGTAGGTCCGATTTCCTTCAAACCTGGTATGTTGGTAGGCTAGCTGGTGTTATAGATGTAAATTAAGGTGACGTCAAGATGACGTCATCATACGATTTTATAGTAATTGTTAAGTTTTTTAACTTAAAAGTTTCTTAAAGCCATATCTCACCAACAGAACATGCTAAATTCAAAATTCTTTTTGTAATAGCTTTGTTAGCTCCTATATTCTTTCGCATAAATCGGAAAATGTGTGACGTCATCATGACGTCATCAAAAATGTGCTTTTTTAAAACGCATATAAGGGTAGGTCCGATCGTCATAAAAATTAGTGGGCATCAGGTAGATAGTGCTACTAGCATGTAAAATCCGAGGTGATGTCATGATGACGTCATCGGCTGATTTTCTATGATTTCTTTTGTTCTATCCCAAATCCCATAGACTTTGTACACGAATTTGGTAAGAGCCACTTTGGTCACTAAACAACCTCAGATCTTAATCAGGTTTTACACAAACAGAGACCCTAAGCTGAAAATGTATGCCGAAGAGTGACGTCATGATGACGTCATCACTTGTCACGTCATCTTAAAGGTGCATTTTTCAAGGGCCTATATATATCTAGAGAACAGTACGTCCGATTACCTTCAAACCTGGTATGTTGGTATGGTAGCTCGTGTTATAGATGAAAATTAAGGTGACGTCAGGATGACGTCATCATACGATTTTACAGTAATATTAAAGTTTTTGAACTTCAAAGTTTCCTAAAGCCATATCTCATCAACAGAACATGCTAAATTCAAAATTATTTTTGTAATAGCTTTGTTAGCTCCTATATTCTTTCACATAAATGTGAAAATTGTGTAACGTCATCATGACGTCATCAGAATTATGCTTTTTTGAAACACATGTAAGGGTAGGTCCGATCGTCATACAAATTAGTGGGTAGGTAGATAGTGCTACTAGCATGTAAAATCCGAGGTGACGTCATGATGACGTCATCGGCTGATTTTCTATGAATTGTTTTGTTCTATCCCAAATCCTATAGACTTTGTACACGAATTTTGTAAGAGCCACTTTGGTCACTAAACAACATCAGATCTTAATCAGGCTTAACACAAACAGAGACCCTAAGCTGAAAATGTATGCCGAAACGTGACGTCATGATGACGTCATCACGTGTCATGTGACTTCATCTTAAAGGTGCATTTTTCAGGGGCCCATATCTAGAGAACGGTACGTCCGATTGCTTTCAAACCAGGTATGTTGGTATGGTAGCTCGTGTTATAGATGAAAATTGAGGTGACGTCATGATGACTTCATCATACGATTTTACAGTAATGTTAAAGTTTTTGAACTTCAAAGTTTCTTAAAGCCATATCTCATCAAGAGAACATGCTGCATTCAAAATCCTTTTTGTAATAGTTTTTTTAGGTCCTACATATGTAAAAAATCGGAAAGAGCCTTTACGGCCAAACAAAATTTCCGAATTTCTACTAGCAGAAAATCGCAAAGAGCCTTTACGGCCAAACCAAATTTCCGAATTTCTACTAGCAGAAAAATGGATTGAACGTTTGATACCAAACCAAATTTCATTTTTTAACTAGTAGAAAATCAGGGTGGAATGTTTTGAGCTAACACTATAATTTCATATTAATTTCCTTTTAAGCGGGAAATATAGGGTTAGTTTTGGACTACTCTACTCCATAAGTCGTTTGGGGTAAGAAACTCATCAGCAGAATGTTGTTTTTTTAACAATGAAAAATGCCCACCCATCTCTATTAATCTATAGGCCTTGTTGGAAGATAATATCTGAAAACGATAATGGAGACACTTGAATAATGATTTTATAAGCCTTGACCAAACAAGGGGGTTGTTTTCAGTCTCCCTCAAAAAAACAGTTCAATGCGAACGCGGCTTAAGTTTTGGTTAGTCGCCAAATATACCGGGGTACAATTTGAATAATAGAACTATTTTGGCGTCGGCTTATGAAAGAGAAGTTTAGCTTTGATGGCATTCCGACTTTTGTTGGCTACCAATCTCCGGAGCGCGCCTCCGGAGCGCGCCCCCGGAGCTCGCCTCCGTCCAGAGCTCACTTCCTGTAAAACAGATGTCTCGACGTTCATTTACGTGGATAGGCCCTACAGGGAGTCCAATTGTTTAGTTGCACTGTTGCAGTAAGCAAAATGGATTTCTCCAGCGATGATGACTTTGTCGGCCTGTCTGACACGGATTTTACCGTTCAAATTGAGGGAAAAGATAGAAAATTTTAACTAAAAAGAAATCAAATGACGTGTGAGACTTTGGGAAAGATTTTCAAACTTGCTCCGCAATGTATTATCTTGTATGGATCCGACGACTCGGTAATTGTACCAAACAACAGCGGATTGTTCACTGGGATCCGTATCCACGATAGTAATACTTGGACCGTGTCCGGTGATGAACTCCCACCTGTGGGCCAGGCAAAACATCTCAGCCCATTCTCATTCAGCACTACGGCAGGACCATGCAGTGGATTTGAGGACCAACATGCGACACGCCAACCTGCGAAAAGGTTTCGCGGACAAAAGAAATCGCGTTTGGCAGGTACGTACTGTATATATTTTTCCCGGTTCGCGAATTTTGTAGCATTATATTCAATTAAACTTACAAGTTTTTTGTTAGCCATGCGAAATCGGCATTCACTTTAGCAGAGATGCCCAACCAGAGATTTCCACCAAACTATTTCTTTTGTTTTAACGACCAGCATTTTCGCAAAATGAGCATTAAAAAATCGCCTAGAAACAAAGGTAAACTGTATTGTCTTTTGTATTTTTGTTTCTTTCTTAACTGGCTTAACTTGACTCGGGGAACTTGACAATCTATCTTTCGTTGATATTTGTACGGGTCCTTATTTTGCATTTAATGTTTTTTACAGATTTGTTTGTCTTTTTAAATAAAATGTTCGCTTGGTTTATATTTTTCCCCTCAAAAGGTAATCACGTGTCACGTGAGAGTGTAATTAGATGCACTTGGGGAATTCAAAATGGCCGGTAGATTTGGCGGCCATCTATTGGCCATCTTGGATTTTCTGTTTTCAACTGATGGGGTCAAATTATCTGAATTTTTTTTTTTTTCAATTTAATATTTTGACATGCTAATTTGCAACTTTTCAGGCATGGGAATATTATAGAACTGTCAACCAGGCTTCATCGCTGCACCCTTGGCCCTGAATGAACCCAATGAGTGAATGAACCCAAAATACAATTTGTTCTTAAAGGGAACGTTGCCTTCGGACGGGGCGCTTTGAAAGCATTTGTTATGAAATAGTTGGAAAGACGTTTTAAAAGTATGATGATTAACACAAATACCCCATTAAATTTTGTGGCTTTTGTTTACTTTCGCGATAGAACACGGTCCACCATTTTGTGGAGTCAAAAAATGTTTCTACAAAATGGCGGACCGTGAAATTAAACACAAACCACACAATTTAAAGAGCTATTTGTGTGAATCGTTATATTCTAGACATCTTCCCAACCATACCCATTTCAAAACAAACGCTTCTATAGCCCAAAGCGCCAAATCTGAAGGCAACGTGTCCCTATAAAACTCAATAAACTAACCATTATATTGCCCCAACGGTGGCTCGAGTAAAAGAATATAATTTCATAAAATACATTTTATACAAACAGGCAACAAATCTACAAAGAATAATGGTGTGTATTTGATTAATTGGCATAGTTTTCGCTTTGGTTGTTGTTATTACTGTTTTTTGGTGTACTTTCTTAATGTGTTCATTTTTTGTTAATAACACGTGTTTTATTTGTCTTCTTTAATTCAGGAAAAGCCTATTGGGGAAGGAGCCGTAAAGTGAAGGCAGTTCGGACAACTGAGTGGATACAACTCAAGAGGGCAAAACTTAAACTCCCCACAATCACTTTATCTGTGTCTTCGTCCAATTTTTAGGAAACTTGCCACGAATGTTTATTTCACCAAGTTATACATGATGATGTAGAAACATTTCAAATATTTAACACTAGCATAGGCGTAGCAAGGTCATATTAATTTTGTTTGTTTGGGGGAGGGGTAGACGTGAAAAGGGGCACTCGATATATCGAGGTAAAATTTGGTGAAAATGGTTACAAAAAATGTATTTTATGAAATTATTTTCTTTTACTCGAGCCACCGTTGGGGCAATATAATGGTTAGTTTATTGAGTTTTATAGGGACACGTTGCCTTCAGATTTGGCGCTTTGGGCTATAGAAGCGTTTGTTTTGAAATGGGTATGGTTGGGAAGATGTCTAGAATATAACGATTCACACAAATAGCTCTTTAAATTGTGTGGTTTGTGTTTAATTTCACGGTCCGCCATTTTGTAGAAACATTTTTTGACTCCACAAAATGGTGGACCGTGTTCTATCGCGAAAGTAAACAAAAGCCACAAAATTTAATGGGGTATTTGTGTTAATCATCATACTTTTAAAACGTCTTTCCAACCATTTCATAACAAATGCTTTCAAAGCGCCCCGTCCGAAGGCAACGTTCCCTTTAAGAACAAATTGTATTTTGGGTTCATTCACTCATTGGGTTCATTCAGGGCCAAGGGTGCAGCGATGAAGCCTGGTTGACAGTTCTATAATATTCCCATGCCTGAAAAGTTGCAAATTAGCATGTCAAAATATTAAATTGAAAAAAAAAAAAAATTCAGATAATTTGACCCCATCAGTTGAAAACAGAAAATCCAAGATGGCCAATAGATGGCCGCCAAATCTACCGGCCATTTTGAATTCCCCAAGTGCATCTAATTACACTCTCACGTGACACGTGATTACCTTTTGAGGGGAAAAATATAAACCAAGCGAACATTTTATTTAAAAAGACAAACAAATCTGTAAAAAACATTAAATGCAAAATAAGGACCCGTACAAATATCAACGAAAGATAGATTGTCAAGTTCCCCGAGTCAAGTTAAGCCAGTTAAGAAAGAAACAAAAATACAAAAGACAATACAGTTTACCTTTGTTTCTAGGCGATTTTTTAATGCTCATTTTGCGAAAATGCTGGTCGTTAAAACAAAAGAAATAGTTTGGTGGAAATCTCTGGTTGGGCATCTCTGCTAAAGTGAATGCCGATTTCGCATGGCTAACAAAAAAATTGTAAGTTTAATTGAATATAATGCTACAAAATTCGCGAACCGGGAAAAATATATACAGTACGTACCTGCCAAACGCGATTTCTTTTGTCCGCGAAACCTTTTCGCAGGTTGGCGTGTCGCATGTTGGTCCTCAAATCCACTGCATGGTCCTGCCGTAGTGCTGAATGAGAATGGGCTGAGATGTTTTGCCTGGCCCACAGGTGGGAGTTCATCACCGGACACGGTCCAAGTATTACTATCGTGGATACGGATCCCAGTGAACAATCCGCTGTTGTTTGGTACAATTACCGAGTCGTCGGATCCATACAAGATAATACATTGCGGAGCAAGTTTGAAAATCTTTCCCAAAGTCTCACACGTCATTTGACTTCTTTTTAGCTAAAATTTTCTATCTTTTCCCTCAATTTGAACGGTAAAATCCGTGTCAGACAGGCCGACAAAGTCATCATCGCTGGAGAAATCCATTTTGCTTACTGCAACAGTGCAACTAAACAATTGGACTCCCTGTAGGGCCTATCCACGTAAATGAACGTCGAGACATCTGTTTTACAGGAAGTGAGCTCTGGACGGAGGCGAGCTCCGGGGGCGCGCTCCGGAGGCGCGCTCTGGAGATTGGTAGCCAACAAAAGTCGGAATGCCATCAAAGCTAAACTTCTCTTTCATAAGCCGACGCCAAAATAGTTCTATTATTCAAATTGTACCCCGGTATATTTGGCGACTAACCAAAACTTAAGCCGCGTTCGCATTGAACTGTTTTATTGAGGGAGACTGAAAACAACCCCCTTGTTTGGTCAAGGCTTATAAAATCATTATTCAAGTGTCTCCATTATCGTTTTCAGATATTATCTTCCAACAAGGCCTATAGATTAATAGAGATGGGTGGGCATTTTTCATTGTTAAAAAAACAACATTCTGCTGATGAGTTTCTTACTCCAAACGACTTATGGAGTAGAGTAGTCCAAAACTAACCCTATATTTCCCGCTTAAAAGGAAATTAATATGAAATTATAGTGTTAGCTCAAAACATTCCACCCTGATTTTCTACTAGTTAAAAAATGAAATTTGGTTTGGTATCAAACGTTCAATCCATTTTTCTGCTAGTAGAAATTCGGAAATTTGGTTTGGCCGTAAAGGCTCTTTGCGATTTTCTGCTAGTAGAAATTCGGAAATTTTGTTTGGCCGTAAAGGCTCTTTCCGATTTTTTACATATGTAGGACCTAAAAAAACTATTACAAAAAGGATTTTGAATGCAGCATGTTCTCTTGATGAGATATGGCTTTAAGAAACTTTGAAGTTCAAAAATTTTAACATTACTGTAAAATCGTATGATGAAGTCATCATGACGTCACCTCAATTTTCATCTATAACACGAGCTACCATACCAACATACCTGGTTTGAAAGCAATCGGACGTACCGTTCTCTAGATATGGGCCCCTGAAAAATGCACCTTTAAGATGAAGTCACATGACACGTGATGACGTCATCATGACGTCACGTTTCGGCATACATTTTCAGCTCAGGGTCTCTGTTTGTGTTAAGCCTGATTAAGATATGATGTTGTTTAGTGACCAAAGTGGCTCTTACAAAATTCGTGTACAAAGTCTATAGGATTTGGGATAGAACAAAACAATTCATAGAAAATCAACCGATGACGTACGTACTGTTCTCTAGATATATATAGGCCCTTGAAAAATGCACCTTCAAGATGACGTCACGTGACACGTGATGACGTCATCATGACGTCACTTTTCGACATACAATTTCAGCCTAGGGTCTATGTTTGAGGTAAGTTTGGTTAAGATCTGAGGTTTTTTAAGACCTAAAGTGCCGCGGACAAAATTCGTGTACAAAGTCTATGGGCTTTTGGTCAGAACTAAAAGAAGAAGAAGAAGAAGACTTTTTTTTGGACTTTTCAAATGAAAACTTTATTTCAAATGAGAACAGTACAATGTGTAAACAATATATATATACAATTTAAATAATATACAAATAAAAGGATAGCGAACGGAAAACTCATACAGTTGTTAATTGGTAAACTGAGGAAAACCACTAACTCACAAGGAAAAAATCATTACGTGACAACTTTTACTTTAATTAACTTATAAATAATACAAAAAGTAAACCAATATATCACCAAATTTTACTTTAAATACAATAAAGTAATTCACAAAAGTAAACTATAAATCTGAATACTTTCAAAATTGGAAAACATTAGAAACAAAAAACTAATTTATTCATGCAAGGGAGCAAGGGAAAGGAGAAAAGGGGGATCCTGTACGGCCGGGGAAACAGCACGATTTTGGCTGACCCCGTCGAGGATCCCGGGAGGGGGGAGCCACCAGATAACTGGGTGTGGGCCATATGGCCCACTCCGGCGGCTCCCAAAGGGATAGGAGAAAGAAAAAGAAGGGAGAGAAAGGGGTAGGGTCCTGGGTGGACCCTGGGAGGGGGAGGGTGGACCGAGAGGGGTAAGAAAGGAGAGGAGGAGGGGGGGGGGGGACAACCATGTCACAATTATAAACAAATTGGGGACATAATTGTTGATGGTAGAGGGTGAACAAAAAAGGGAGATGGGGCTAGGGCCAGCCCGAGTCCCAGTGGCAGAGCCGTAACACGTCACACCTAAACTAAGGCGAACAGCTATCCAGGACCCAGGCTAGCGACCCCACCCCCTCAAAAAGTAGATCAAACCAATCTAATTAGAAAAGCCAAGTTACGATATTATTATTACATGTGAGCAGAGCATTATTAATAGACCATTTATTACAGAAGGTATTGATATTATTGGACATTTTGTAAAAGGTAAATTCAATGAGTATTTTGTTTTTTAGGCGGTATTGCCAAATGGTCAAAGGATCTACGAACCGGGATGTACGGTAAAGATAATAGATAACATTTTTGCAGCTGATGATGAGGAAATTGGCTAAACGAACCGCCTCCTTTGTACGTCCCTTAGCGTGCGGAATCAGTGCCCAGTAGAGGTCGAAGTTGAGTTGTAGAGAAGGCAGAAGACGATTGAGTAGTGAGTGAAGCAGGCGGAGAGCTGATTGTATAGCGGGACAGGTGATGAAGAGATGATGGATCGAGCCCTTCTCTCCGCACCATCCGCAGGTAGAAAGGATGTCGGGATTGAGATGGTGGAGGACAGCAAGTGAGGGCAGGAAGTTGTGGAGAAGCTTGAACTGAAGATCGCCCTCTTTCTTGGAGGTGGGAAGTTGGTAGATGTTCCTCCATTGAATTTTAGTAGAAGAATCGAGGAATCCCAGTTCGTGCCAGTAGGAGGAGGATAGAACAGACATGTGATTTATCTCCTCATTGAAGATGGAGTACAGAATTTTGGATGGTGCGGAGAGTCCATTGTCGTAGGAGGGTAGTTTGAAGAGAACTGGACAGTCAGGAAGAGCAGAGATTTGTTGAAGGTCAGAGGCTGGTAGAGTGCATCCTTTCTCAGAGAACAGATTTGGAAAATGAAGGATGAGCGTGTAGCGGAGACGTTTAATGTCCAGTTCTAGAAGACGTAGAGAGGGAGGTCTGAGTCCTCGGATTGAAGTGATGAAGGTAAGGGCTTCGATCCATCGGCCGGTGGTGGGCTCCAGGAGATGGCGAACGAGTTTGACTCCACACGCCGCGAGACGCACGGGAAGGGGTCCCCCACCATCAGCTGTAATGCTCAAAATAGGGCAGTTTAAGGGCAAATTGTAGACATGGTTGATAGAATCAGGCTGTGTTTCGATTCGAGCTCCGGACGCCGTCCAAGCACGCAGAAGTTCACTGTGAAAAACGGGGAGACTAGTATAGAATTTTGGGTCAGTGTTCAGATGAAAAAGATTAAAATCAAAACCAAGTTTTTGATATTGTTGGAAAAAGTGGCCGATCAGAAAGTAGGCGGGATGGGAGTGAATACCAAGAAATCGTTGGACTGTGGTAAGTCTAAAAGTGAACATGCGTGCTTGGAGGCATACGAGACCTAATCCTCCCTTGTCGGGATGTTTATAAAGGGTCTCTTTTGTAAGGTAGTGTCTCTTGTTGGACCAGACGAAGTCGACAAGGGAATTCTGGAGTTCACCTAGGATATTGGCTGGAGGGGAGAGAACAGCCAGAGAATGGAAAATTTTGGAGGCAGCAAGTTGATTTGTGATTATAATTTTGCCTTTGAAGGAGAGGGCGTAAAATAGACGGGACCAGGAGGACAGAGTTTTATGTAATTTATTTTTACATTTAGCCCAGTTTTGTTAGACGTATTTATTGGAATTTCCAAAGTGAACTCCAAGGAAGGGGAGACCTTCACTATTCCATGAAAAGTTTAAGGGTTTGTCGCTTCGTCCGGTCCAAGAACCGGCCCAGAGACCCTGGGACTTTTGAGTGTTTAAACATGCAGCAGAGGATTTTGCGAAGAGGCCGTAGGCCTCTTCGACTGCTACATGGGCATCAGGTAGATAGTGCTACTAGCATGTAAAATCCGAGGTGATGTCATGATGACGTCATCGGCTGATTTTCTATGATTTCTTTTGTTCTATCCCAAATCCCATAGACTTTGTACACGAATTTGGTAAGAGCCACTTTGGTCACTAAACGTGTTCATAGATCTCAGTAAAGCTTTTGATTGTGTGGATCATGTAATCCTACTAGGCAAATTGAAAAAGCTGAATTTGTCATCTTCTGGAATTAATTGGTTTAAGTCGTACCTGGGCGGTCGTAGTCAGTCTGTAAACATTAAGGGCACAATATCGAAGGTCTTGCCCATAGACATAGGCGTTCCACAAGGGTCGATCCTAGGGCCACTTTTATTCATTGTTTATAGTAGTGATTTTCCATCCTGTATACCTCAAAATTGCAACCTATTTATGTATGCAGATGACTCCACGTTAACTTGTAGCTCCTCTAGTATTAACGAAATAGAAAGGAACTTGAATGTAGCTCTTGCTAGTATTCACAACTGGTGCCAAAGAAACAAACTAGCATTAAATGCCAACAAAACCAAATGTATGCTTATTGGTTCAAGGCAGAAAATATCCAACGTCGACCTAAACGTGTGCATTGCTGATAAGGTTATCGAAAAAGTGAAATCTTGTAAATGCTTGGGTGTAGTTGTTGATGAAACATTAAGTTGGGGTACACATGTTGAATACGTAAGGAAGACTGTTTCGTCTAAATTGGGTGTGTTAAACAGAATTCGTGATTACGTTCCCCAAAGCAGCCTGCACACACTCTTTGTAAGTTTAGTTATGCCATCTTTAGAGTATTGCTGTACGGTGTGGGGAGGAAGGTACATATCTCACGACAATACCCTCAACAAATGTCTGAAAAGAGCCGCACGGATAATCCTTAAATGTACCTCCCTCACCCCCTCAGCTGATATGTTTGCCAGACTAAATTGGATTCCTTTTAAAGAAAGAGTTCAGTTCAAAAAGGCTATCTTTGTTTTTAAAAGCCTTAACAAAATGACTCCTTTGTACATGACAAATCTGTTCACACCACTTACAGTGATTCGTGAAACACGACAATCGACCCAAATGGCACTGAAAGTTCCTTTCGCCAAAAAGTAATGTTACGTGACAAGTTTCGCTGTGAGTGGTGCCAGTATATGGAATAATCTGCCTGAACAAATGAGAACCATAAACTCTTTAAGTACATTTAAATCGGAGCTACGTAAAGCCATCTATCAGTGATATTTCTGTAATTTACGCTGAACTGCGGAGTTATAAACTTGGTTGCCAAAATACTTTGGAGCCGGATGGGAATTTCCCCTTGTTTTTCACCCTAAAAGGTTTTTTTTTTTTTCGCGGGTTTTTCGCCCATCCCGTAAATCAGCAATAGGCTTCTACTGGAGAGTTGAAAAGTTAACCGAAGATATATTTATTTGTGTAAACATTATTGTATTTGTTTAAATATTTTGTATGAATGTGTAAATATTCAATTTTAACTAATAATATGCAGGGCCCCAATGGAAACCAGTTTTAAACTGTTTGGGCACACCCTGGGTAAAGAAATGTAATAAATAAATAAATAAATAAATAACATAACATAACCTCTCCATTTACAACAACTGCCTAGATGTCTACAGTGACCGGCGGGGATAACGCTTGAATACAAAAACAAACAGATGCTTTATAGGTCTAATTCAAGCACAATGCATGAACATTAATTGCAACTCATTCAATGCAAAACGGTTTCACTTTGAGGTATCATACAAAAACAAATGTCACAGTGTGAGTTTGTTTTTATGGTTGTTAGCATTGTACATGAACAAAACTATTGAAATAGCTTCATTAAATTCAACTGCTTTTTAAAATATTATTTTTTAACAAATGAGAGTGGGATGTCATCAGCATCTTCCTCTCTGTGTTGTAGGAATATTGCTTATAATAATGTTGCTGGCGTTTCAAGTGCAGGTCCCATCACAAAAAGAATATTTTTTTTTGTAAATGCACTCTCCTTTTGTGCCTACCAGCATTTATCCAATCAAGATGAACATTATACACACAAGTGTGTAAACGCCTGCAATCGGGGACCTCCTATTGTTGGCTGTTTCGGAAGTTTTCGGAAGATTTTTTCTTTTTTTCTTCTTTTTTTTCCTTTTCAGACTAATGCCCATAGCTTTTGTACACGTTTTCTTTTCAGGGGCACTTTTATGTAGCCGATTGCCTTTAAACTTGGCAGACACTTAGACCAACTGCTCAGAATGTGTGCAGAACTTTTACATCACGATGACGTCATCACGTGATTTTTTATGAATTTTTGAATTTTTACAATCGTAACATTCTTTTCAATATATCCAGCAAACAGAACAAGATATTTTAAAAATTCTTTTTGTTATAGCTTTGGTATGTCTCAAAGATATGCCCCAAAAGAAAAAAACATTGTGTGACGTCATGATGACGTCATCAAAAACATGTTATTTAAAACGTATATAAAACGCATATAAGGGTCGGTTTAATTTTTAAAATGTATACATTGAATTTTTCTCTACATAATTCCAAATTTTCATGATCGTGGCTCACTCAAGTATGAAATAACAGCCATTTGAAAATTTAGACCAAATTCAATATAACACAAAGGAATTCTGGGAAGGGCAGATAACCATGGCTCAAATGTGCATGCTGTTTATAAAAAGGGTTGATTTCTAGTCTTTTTTCAAGTCGTTAGACTATTGCCCATATCATTTGTACACGTTTTCTTTCGTACTGGCACTGTACTTTTAAAATTGGCAGACACTTAGACCAACTGCTCAGAATGTGTGCCGAACTTTTACGTCATGATGACGTCATTCATGTCACGTGACGTCCTCTTAAAGGGGCATTTTTCGAAGCCATATATCTACAAAAGTACAAGTCCGATTAAGTTGAAATATAATATCTAGGTATGCCACCGGGTGTTATAGATGAAAATTAACATGACGTTATGATGAAGTCATCACATGTCACGTGATGTCATCTTAAAGGAGCATTAGCTACACTATTTCCCAAAACATTTGTGCACGTTTCCTTTTTTACTGGCACTTTGGGTACTTTTAAAATTGGCATACACTTAGACCAACTGCTCAGAATGTGTGCCGAACTTTTACGTCATGATGACGTCATCACATGTCACGTGACGTCATCTTAAAGGGGCATTTTTCGAAGCCATATATCTACAAAAGTACAAGTCCGATTAAGTTGAAACGTAATATCTAGGTATGCCACCGGGTGTTGTTATAGATGAAAATTGACTTGACGTTATAAGTCATCACATGTCACGTGATGTCATCTTAAAGGGTCATTCGCTACACTATTTCCCATAGCATCTGTACACGATTTATTTCTTTAAACCAATCCTTCACACATCCAATAACAACATCTTAATCCCTCCGTCTTTGTTAACTAACAAACAACTTTAATTATTGTATAAACATTTGACATCCAAACTAACACAATAAAAAAAATTAAAAAACAGCTCTGTGTTTGTCCACGTGACAAACACATAACATGTCTAGTTCCTCTTTTGTTTGTACTTTAACTTTTTGGCAAGGGCCCTCATTGGTTTTGTACACGATTTTCAACGGGGGACCTTTCTCAATCGGGACCCTATTGTCCTTTATTGTTAAAGGTCCCCTTTTAAATGCAAAAACAAACTCACACTCACCTTCATCAAGGGGTTCAACATTGCATTCTGGGAAGGCCAGCAACTCTTCATTAGTTCTGAATTGAGGCTGAACATTGCCACAAGGAAAGATTTTTGCAGAATCTAATTCAATAAGATAAAAAACACAATAAAAGAAGATTTGACAACAAATACAAACATCTCATTACATTAAAAATTTTGTTAGAATCTATACTCATAATGATCATATCTACAATTCACCTTCAAAAGTGGGCAAAGAACTGGATTCTGGGAGAGCTGCTGATCCCATAACCGGCTCTTGATCAGGCTGGGTGTCAGGCTGGATTTGACGCTGATTAGCATCTTCATCAGGCTGGGTGTTAGGCTGGATTTGACGCTGATTAGCATCTTGATCAGGCTGGGTGTCAGGCTGGATTTGACGCTGAACAGCAGATTTGATCAGGCTGGATTTGAGGCTGGATATTACTGACTCAGATTTAGACTGCGCACTTCCACAAGGGGATGCATTAACTAGTACAGCTTGAGAGGCTAAAGATTAGGCAGGATTAGTTGAACCCCCTGAACCCCGTGTCTACACCATTGTCCAATAAAAAGAGTAAGACAAACAAAATGATTTACAGCAGTTACTGTATACAAATTTGCAGTAGATGGCTCCTTTGTCAATAACATTGTTTTAGTAACTGGTATTTGACGAGAATGAAAAGGAATTTGTTTTTATATCTCACCAACTACTGCTAAAGGTACAGCATCGTCACTCTCATTAATCTCATCAAGGTCTTGGTTATTCGAAGGTGTGGTCTCCTTGTGAAAAACTTTGATGATTCGCCCCTTCCACCAACTTGTCTTGCTTCTCTTCTTGTCATTTTCACACTTATCCCCCTTTGCAGAGGTTTCTTCGAAGCTATGTGCAGGTCTCTCATATTGACAATGTTGAGTGAACCATCTTTTTCCCATTTGACAAGAACATCAACACTATCTGATTCATGTTCTGAAAATGAAGATGAGAGACAATATAGGTAGGGAAAAACAGATACAACCAAATGCAATATAGAATATAAAAAAACACATAAAAGTAAGAATCCTAGAACAACATAAAATAAGAGGGAAAAGATACAGGATACTGACTTACCTCTTTCTTCCATTCTTGAATGGAAGAATTAACATATGTATGAAAGACATAAATGATATTTAAAACCCCTTGACCCCGGATTTCATATGGGGGCCTCGGGGCACCGGGCCGGCTTGTGCAGCCAAGCAAAACGGAAACAAGAGGCTTATGCAGCCAAGCATAACGTACACAATACCCCAATAATGGATTGAAAATGCAGAAATGGACGTGCATAGACGTCAACCGGCCAGGTGGCAATTTTCAATCTGCACGTATTTGTGTCAACCGTACGCAAGGGGTTAAACATTTTGTTCCCTCATTTGGAATTTAATGAATTTACAGGGAATTGGGGTTGGGGGAAGGTGCTGTCTCGAATACAAATCATGAGCACTTTGTTTAAATGGGGATAATAAATAGTCTGACCTTGGCAGATTAAAGTTTGTTTACATGATATACATAACCTGGACAACAACTATTAGTCATAGGCCATTCCTAATCCTGTACTACTATGTTAGCTTGGACACAATTTTTATTAATTTTGTTTTACCCCATAACACTACGTTTGGGCTGCACGACCTTTCTACAAACGTTTTATCAGTATTTTCATTGAAACATTCCACAGCATAACAGATAATTGGATACTACCAGGGGCGGATCCGGGGGGGGGGGGGGGGGGCGTGGGGGCGCACGCAAGCCCCCGTTTTTTTCCTTCAAAAAAAGAAAAACAAGAGAGAGAGGGAGAGAGACTGAAAAAGATAAGAAGAGAAATTTACCTTGCCCTTAAATCTTGTGTTGTTGGTCCAAGGGAGACCTAATTTTGTGCTTCGACCACCCTTGGACCATTTCTTTGGTCCAACTGGGGCCGGCCGTTGTGACTTTGGTCCAATAGAGGTTTTGGTCCAAAGGGGGTTGTGGTCCAAGAGTTGCTCCACAGGTCAGCTCATCCTCGTACGTAGAATATTAAATAAATATTTATTGAGATGTTGGTCCGAGCGGGGCGGGTTTGGTAGGGGGGGGGGGGGGGGGGGGGGGGGCTGTATTTTCTTGTTTAAAACTATTTGTGCGTCTAATATTGTGAGGATTTTGACAACATTGATTTTCTTCAAAGTATAAATCTATAAACTACTAGTGCGTTAAGGAATGAACTCTTGTTCTTTTTACGGACAGTGCTGCATGATTTACAGATTCAATTTATAACAATGTCACATTTTGTCATGCATTTGAGGCAGCCAGAATGACGGTAGCAAATAACAGAGACAGGCTTATAAATCCTTTCGTGGCCGTTCTGCCGCTACGTCGAACTCACGACACGCCCGACTGACCAACGAAGCCTACCTCACCTCTGGGGACTGAGCTTCGGGCATTGCCACGACCGCTTGCTCCTCTCATTGTGCCTCTCCCTTGAGGTAAGGTGTTCTGCCCCTGTACATGGCACCACGCCCTGAACGGACAAGTCCAAATTCGGACGGCCCACGATGGTAATAACCATTACCATCAAAGTGTCCGGAGTACTGTCTTTGTGGACCCTTTGGGTTGGGTTTGCCACTTGTCATGCCACTTAACCGAAACTGACTGTTTGATGTCTTTGAGCATTGTCTCTACATTATCCTTTCCCCCATACAGGTAGCTATTGTGCTGAACATCAGTAGAGAATTAAAGAGTTGCTATAATCACGGAAGATAGACGAAAGTAGAGACTTATCGACGTGTAATCATCTGTGCGCGGTAATTTTGCCCTTTCGTCACACGCATTTCTAGCGCTATTATACCACGTATAACTCCGAACGTAGGTCCGAACCGACCATTTTGGTTTGGGGTCGGGGGTCGGGCCATTTTTTTAAAGAATTCTTTTGGAAATAGCAATACAAAAATAGGGTCGGGGTGGGGCGGGGGTCAAAATAGGGTCGGTCGGGAATTGGAAACAAAGTTTTTTGTTTTTGTTTTTTGCCTGAGAAAAAAATGGACAATTACACATCTTCGTCGTCGAGCCTCACCTTGTATTATTGTCCCTAGTAATATAGTTTGCACCACAGGAAAGACAGGTGGTGGAGCACGAGTCCGGACAGACCTCGCCTTGGGTCGTCCCTCACACCCAGGCAGGGCCGTCCTTCCCCTGGCAGCAATGGAATTTCCCGCCGACAGCAAGTAACGCTAGCGGGCAACAGTCATTCAATATTGGCCTTTTCCAGCGCTACCCAGTAAATACAGCATCAACATCGGGGATATCCTTCTACCCCTGGACAACTCGCGCTCCCTCCGTCGGTGAGTCCGATCGTCTGGGGCAGTCATTCCGGTTCTAATGCTGGCGTGAATTTTGACTTTGAATATGTTGTATCGTCACGATCGGAGACTGGTCATGCTGGTGACGATGTAAAAAAATGACTTGGATTTTCATGGTCATGATAATCCGAGTGCTTTCCGTAATCCCTATCGCAAGGTTTCGGGTATTCCAGTGACAGATAAGGTTCTTGCTTGGTGGGAAGACCTGCGCTCCAACAAACTGGGACATGAAGAATTCAAAGAAGAATTGCTATCCAACCAAGTACCGGTTGATCAGGATCCATATTTCAAGGCTCCAGAGTTACCAAGTCAAGTGAAAGCATCCTTTAAGGAAGCACGAGCCTCTTTGGTTACTCAAGATGACAAGCTTAAAATCTCTCATAATCACCTGCTAAAAGCAGCTCTTCCTCTCGCCCATCTTGTTGATGCCTTGGCCGATCCGTCTTGCCTAGAGACTGTTGACACCGGTATGGTAAAAAAGCTGGCAGCTAAAGTCACCAAGGCTGCAGGGCCATATAAGGGGAATAGATTTTTCCCATATTATTCTGCCGTAAACAGAAAGTTTCGTGCCAACCCGCCCTTCCTTGGGGGCGTTCTTCAGGTTATGCTACCAAGCCTAAGTATGCAGCCTATAAATCAGCATCTTCAAGTCGTGGCAAGGCCAGATCAGACCGAGGTTCGTTTGATCGTAATCCCAAAAAAATAGATAAGTGTACGCCCTTCCAGACAGGTCGTCTTCAATATTTTGTTTGCAACTGGAAATCCCTTACTGGAGACAGTTGGATACTCCAGTCAATTGATGGTCATAAGATAGATTTTGCAGAAGTTCCATTTCAGTTACAACACAGAATACCTGTTGCAGAAATGAAGTCTCAATCTGAAGTGGAGATTGTTCAGTGGAATATCCAGTGAGTGGCCAGTTTATTTCATCTCTGTTTTTGAACCCCAAACAAATCGGGTGAGCTCCGCCCGGTGATCAATCTTCATTCTTTGAATAAGTTTGTTAGATATCAACACTTTAAAATGGAAGGAATTAAGTTAGTAAAGGATTTACTGACACCAGGAGATTTTCTAGGTTCTATTGACCTCAGAGACGCTTATTTTATGATTCCTATGTTTGAGGGTCATCGCAAATATCTTCGTTTTCTTTGGCAGGGCAATTTGTATCAATTTGCGTGCCTCCCATTCGGGCTATCAAGTGCTCTTCGAACATTTACAAACATTCTCAAGCCAGTAGCAGCACACCTCCGTGGAAAAGGAATTCGTTGCGTATCTGGACGATATACTCATACTGGGCAGTTCTGCGAAAGAATGCAGCAAAAATCTGTGATTCACGGCAAACACACTTCGGGATCTTGGATTCATCATCAACCAAGAGAAGTCCCAATTCCAACCTGTACAGCAAATAGCATACCTTGGGTTTGAAATAAACTCCAAGACAATGAGATTGTCTCTACTTGTAGAAAAGGTCAACCATATCATCTCTCAATGCCAAGAGGTTTTGCAGGCGAACACTTTAAATTAACAGTTCGGGAGTTGGCTCAGCTCATCGGACGTCTATCTTCAAGCATACAAGCGGTATTTCCAGCCCCATTGTATTACCGAAATCGGCAACAAGACAAGATTACAGCACTTCACCGCGACAGTTCTTACGACTCACCAGTAGTCCTATATCAGAAGCCTCCAAGGAGGAGTTGACAAGCTGGATTCAATGCATCACACACACAAATTCGTCCATGGGTATGGTGCGTAAACTGTGCTACTTACTCAGATACACCTGAGTAAATGGTTGGAAGATGCACTGGCGGTGTGTCGTTTTATGCAAGAGTGTGCATAGCTGTCTATTTACAACTTGATGTGACATCTGTTTACACATTAAGTGCTTAATTAAAAGCAATTATTACTCACGCAATGTGTTTCGATTCCCGAATTGTTGTGTCAAATGGTAGTTTACTCAGACGTGCGAGTTACACGACTTGTAAATGCGTATGAGCCCTTCTGACTCACGAGTGTGTTGTAACATGTTAAACAGTGCATGAGTCAATTAAGGCGTAGCGTGGGTAAACCATCCCTAATTTTATGCATTTGCAGAGTCAGATTGTGGCCGACTTATTACACGAGTCATGAAACACGCCCATGTGTCAGTTGATTTTCGACGGTTAATTATCGTACCCTTCGTATGAGTTGTTTGATGCAGAAACTGCATAAAATCACTTTTTGCTATATGCCTAACTCATGACTTGTACATGCGTGTGCTCTATCCCTAATGGATGCATTTACGTAAATCACTTTTTTCTATGCCTAACAGTTTTGCATCACAATATTATAATGATACCTAAAATGGTTGGAACGACCAATTTATTCTGGCCTAAAGTATGGGCCATTACGTTTTGGGGAAAATGTACCCGTTGTCAATCATTAGCGCTAGCAGGATAGGCCTAACTGATGAGCGTTATGATGACATCGAGGTAACTGGAAAGACTTTGTTGCGCAAACTATTAAAGAGGAACTACAACGGCAATTTTTGTTGTTGACTTTTTGGACTTTTCCGACAGTTTAAATACTCTTTTAACTGACGAGAGGAATTTTTTTATTAAAAAAAAAGGGTTGTTATTCTGAACCATTTATCCTGTTTCGCGAAAGCTCATTATGTATGTTAAATGTATGTACGTGACCCCGTGACGTACACGTGTAGAGTCGGTTGATGCTACAGCCAAACACTATGCATGTACGTACGTGGAGTTGATGCTGCTGAAGAGTTTTTGTCGACCTAACTCCTCCGTTTTCCCGTCTATTTTGTCCAATTTTGATATTATTTCAGTATGAGCATGGTTCTGAGATAATCATTATGCCTCGATCGTGTGTAGTTGGGGGTTGCACGAGGAACAGCGACAAAAACCCTGACCTAACCTTACTGCGATTCCCAGTGCTGAATGGAGCTCAAAGGCGACAGTGGGTCCGCTTTGTAGACAATACAATATCTGATTTTGGGCTGTCGAAATGGTTGAAAATATGTGCAGAACATTTCGCCAAAGACTGTATAGATGATAGTGTTAGTATGAAAACTCAGCTGGGTTTGAAGGCACAATTCCGTTTGAAGGCTGGAGCCATTCCAACTCTAGGCACCGAGCATTCCAATCGTGCCCCGGACTCACGCGCACCACCGCGACGACGTTGCCTGCGGTTGCCGTCTTGAGCAGCCAGAGCCCCGGCCGTCTCCCTGTCCACGCTCGCTTGACTCAACATGCATTGTACACGCACGGCACCATATGCCGCATGCGCTGCATGCGATTGAGTCTGGTACCTTATAACAGAAATTGTGTGTATGTGTGGGGAACGTCGGATGCACCGCTGGACATTATTCAGGGAGTTACCGAGTGCGCGCAACAGCGCCACCATGCGGGGGATGGTATTCCTCACCACGCCATTTCCCTCGCTGCTGGCCTGTATGCCGTGCTCTATTTTGCAGTTAATAAACGAGAGTGAGCTGAACCCAGGGTGTCCGTGTGGTTATTTACCATCTTTTTGGCACACGGTATACCCGCCGCTTGTTACTGCGCCACATATGGTTCTGAGAAGGTGCGGGTCCTTATGAGGGCTGCATAAGCAAAGTCGCCAGACTAGAGTATAGCATCAGCTCACATACAACTCACCGCGCAGGTTCCAATAAAAGCCGACTGCAAACAAAGGAAAGTATGACTCATAACTAGCTTTTCAGCAAGAACAAGCCTACAACCCCAATTCTAAATGTGTCTCACAAAGATGTCAACACTTTAAAATATGTTTATCGTAGTGTTGCTCCTGAATCATGAGCAAAAAGCACAGCAAGTAATACTAGCCTTAGACAAAAAAATACGTACAGACTCTACGTAAAACATTGTCGTATAATACAGTGACGTCATAGGTTTCTACACGTATACGTCAATACTCGCGCGATACGGCACGCAGTTGACCTCGGCCTTTTCTGAATCGAGTCAAAGTGGCTCAGAAAGAAAAGGCTCAAAAACATGTTTTTTGATTTTTTTGAATTATGAAACTTGTTACATTAGTTTTGGGGAGGCATAAACTATCAGTTGACTAAAATAGGTACTTTGTCATGTTGTGGGTGAATCATGCCTCCTGACATCTTCACGAAAAATGTTTACTGACGGGTGTGTCTCAGTGAGCAAATTATTGTTAACGTCGAATCCTGTTGTGCACATGCGCAGTTGGAATACCGAACTGGCTTATTCAGGAACGGCATGGACAAAACAGATTACTCACTGAAGATTAATTGTACTCAGAAGATGGGTCATTTAACGCATGTGCAGAGTTTTGATAAACGCGCCATAAAACTTTTGACCAATTATAATACAACACCATTTGGATTGATGCCAAAACTACCATGGTAACCAGCGCGTTGGCTCCGCTTGACAGGATATAGTAGTCGTTTATCAAGACTACAAGCTCTAACAATCAGAACGTAAACTTGTAGCTATCCACTTGGCCGAATGCTGTGACACTCCGTGCGCCTTGAAAAAAGTCAGAGTATTACCAGATCCAAGGGTACGCGCGCACAATAGCCGTAAAGCCCTCGTCAGTCAAGCACGTCTGATAGCTGCGTGTGCACAGTACAGCCGGCCTATTCAAGCAGTCAAGGAAAATAAGGTAGGCCTAGGATGCATCGGTTTATACCGTGCCCATTTTTTTCGTAGGTAATAATAGACACAATAAGTGCAATATGAGCTGATTCCTTTCTCAATAGAATGAAAAACCACGAGCGTGGCGGAATGATCGATGTGAAAAGCATTGCCGTCATAGTCATACTCATAGACCATGAATGATGAATAGTGTAACGAAATGGCTTATACAAGAGTAGTATAGGGTGGTAGAATAGATCACTTTGGACTTTGCCCTCTAGGGCAAAGGTCAAGTAGGGAGGTGCGAGTGGAGAAAGTAGGTCAAAGGTCACGAAGTGACCTATGACCTAGAAAGTCACGTGATTGACGTCGTGAGGTCAAAGGGTAGGGTCGCGATAAAATGACGTCACGGAGTGACGTCATGAAAGGAGGGAAAAAAAACTTAATCACTTTAGCGATTGTGCCGCTACGGAGTGGAGCGTAGTAAGGCTGACGGAGTGAGTCGAAGACGAACGGAGTTAAATGTCACGATAGTGTGAAGCGGGAGTCCCGAAGGGATGGACGCTTGAAAAACCTCCCTAACCGTCGAAGACGGTGAGGGCCAACGATCGCTTTATGCGATCGTTGTCTTCACGAGAGTGAAGACTTAACGCACGTAGGGATCGCGGAGCGATCGCGCGAGATGGGGGAGTAGTTGAAATGTAAGGGGGAGGGACTGCTGATAGCGGTCGTTGCCTCGCGGTAACGTGGGAGAAACGTTTCGATCGCTTAGGACGAGTCCAGACGGGTCCGGACAAGACCTAACGCATTGTATGAACTTTGCACCTGATGTGACGGAGCTAGATAAAATTGATATCGCGGTAAAATGTAATTGGTTATCGAGAATGCGCAACGCGTTGCGATTGGTTGACCAAAAAGCGGTTTGTTTACAGGTCAGACGTAATGAGCCAATTATAGACGAAACGGCTGCATCGGGTTCGTATAAAATTTCCAAGGTTCGAGAGACTGGCATTCAAGCTATTTGAAGTCGTCTGAAGAGCACTGAAGACAAGATTAAACTATGGCAGCACAACAGTCTCCGAATGCTTCCGCATCGAATGCTCAAGGACCGGCCCCGCCACCGATGCCTGTGCCTGGTCAGATTATGGATGGTCAAAATACTGTGGGCAATCTTACCCATCAACACGTTGTAGCCGGCTGGAGGGAAGCATTCAGCAGCAGTGAGCAAAGGCCGTATTTTTACAATCTGTGCAGCCGCGAGAGTGTATGGGCTCTACCAGACCAAGTTACTCCTGATATGGAGCAGATGGAGTTGCTGCAGACCATTCCTAAGGTTGACGTATTGGCGGCTGCCTTGGAAGAGCTGACGGGAGGTGGCTCGTCGCATGTGCAGTCAGATGGCGAAGGGGGACACCACCAGTCAGGGGCCGCTAGCGCTGAGCGGGCCAGCGATGGTGCCTCGACCTCCACGGCCAACCACGACTCCGGTCTGAAGAGAAAGGGGAACCTGAAACGGCGATTTCCAGACGACCCCGACCAGGAGGAGAACGACCGCAAGGCGACCAGATTCCACATCGGAGGTGAGCGTTACGCATTCGTAAAGCTGTTCAGGGAGAACCCGTACGTCAACATCAGAGAATATATTACCAGGGCGCGGATAAGAGCAAGTGGATCGCTGGAAAGAAAGGCATAAATCTAACCGCTGCACAGTGGGGGCTACTAAAGTTTCACAGTGACGATATTGACCGAGCCATTGGAAAACTGGATCCGGTCCTTGCCTAATTATTTTTTTCTCTTTTTTCCTTCTTTCTGATTAATGTAGATGTGAGTGATGCACGTCGTGAATCAGCTTGTAAGCGAAGGATTCGCAATTTAACGCAAAGAAGCGTTGTCAAAATGGTGTCAGACCGAATAATTCAGTTGGCGGATGAAGCTCAGCCTCCTTGCGAAGGTTGCGAGAATGACTGGCCCAGTCAGTGGGACCACACGTGCATGTGGAATACCCCGTGGACGAGCGTGCATTATTACGCATCGAATCACTACATAGAATCTGTAGAAAGCGTACAACCGCTTAGAGTCATTGACATTGCTAAAGATGTATTCTTCTTGCTGGGGGTCGGATTGTTCACGTACGAACATATAAACTCGGATATGAACGACATCATAACAGAAACGCTGAACGTGATCAAGAGTGATCCAAAATGCATTGTGAGACTGTATCGAGAAAACGTTAGATACCAGAACAGCATCGACACTATCGAACACTGTATGTATGAATACATGAATGAATGACAAACAAATGGTTTGGTATAAAATGTAAAGAAATATATTAATTGGATTGATGCTTGACATTTTCTAGTAGGTTCGATGTTGATTTTGTATATGTAAATTAAAACAATGATCATAAGACGTATTTTGGTTAATTGGGTTAGTATAAATGGCCTTAAATTGTCTGAAGGTACACTTAAATCTGTCATTGTATGATTGAAACGGCATAGAAGCCTATTGTATTAAAACATAATAGTGGCGTCTAATGTATTACGTTAAATGAAATGGTTATTGTAAATTATCTATAAAGAGTTTTCTAAATAGCGTTGACAACTAAGTTTGCATTGTAGATTTTTCTAAAAAGGGTTGAAAACTAAGTTAGTATTGTGGTTGAAACTGTTAATGGAGAGAAAAATAAATTAACAATATTGTCTGTGAAATCCAAGAAACGTCGTGCCCTAGTCCTCTTTTATCTGTGTTGCGTTGTGTAGTGAAGATAGAAAGATAGAGGGTGAAAGGAGGAGGGAAGCGGAGGGGGTACGGGTGAGTGAAATGATGTAATGAAATAGACGACACGATGTACCTAAAAACCAACGTAGTCAACGGACGAAAAAAGTAGTCAACGGACGAAATATACGATTTTCAGTATTTTATTCAAACATTTCTCCAACAAAACTCACAAAGATTACCTCGGAGCAAATTTGTAAATCGTCCGACATTCTAGACTATGGTTTTACCCTTTGATCGGATGACATAAACATAAATAGTGGAAACGGGAACGAACAAAATCGAAAGAAGTATGATTGTTACGTTCATATTAGTCACTGCCTATACGTTTGTTAAAATAGAACAATAAACTCCTTATCACTACGACCTACGAGTAAACAAGTTGAACGTATGAATCAAAATGCCATACAGAGTATACGGATTAAATACGAGTGATACACCTTTTTTTTTGTTTCGTTCTAAAACTACGCTGGTATATAATAATTATACGCGACCTGTTTACAGCCGCTTTATAAAAGCTTTAGAAATCTGTCTGGTAATGGAAGGGCCATCGTACACTTCACTACGGATACCGGGAAAGTGAGTTCGGATAAAATCGTTAACGACCACGTCGTTGTAGTGAACATCGGAAGAAAAAAGTTTGATGATGTTATCCATGCTCATCTCTCGACATCGGTGCAGTAAGAAGAAAACCGTGTACTGTCCGCAGACTGTTGACAGGGGTCCCTGTAGGCGAAGACGATTGTACCGCGTACCAGTGGAGTTCTTCCTGAGGAATGCCTTAAACGATGGTAATCGGGGTGGTTGACCGTAGGAGTCGAAATATTCACCCGATCCATCTCTCGTTATGTTGACCCCAACCCAGTGCTGTCCAGGTTCTGCAGAGGGATCCGTATTGATCACCAGTGCACTCGGACGGGGAAGGTATTGTTGGGGGAGTTCATCACTGGCGAACACGCCTCTGAAATAATGTTTGCTGAATCTGTCTTTGTTCAGAATCTTGGCTATCTCGAAGCTGTCCATGATGGCTTAAGGTATAATTCAGCCGCTGTAGTCGAAGATGATGTTGCGTGCCTGGTCAATCTCTAAGATGTTTTGGAACTCGGCGTAGACTATCACGTTGACCGTCTGGTCCAGAGGGTTGGCGAAATGCATTTCCAATCGGAGGTTGCCGTGTTTTACCAGACTGAAGTGGCCACCGCAGGCCATGTCGGGACTCAGATCAAACGCGTACAGTGCGTAGCCTTGGGCGTAGTCGCTCAGACTGATGTCGTTGCCTTCGTTCTGGTACATTTTATCCGTTCCCGAAAAGAGGCTATGAAAGGCTCGGACGTAGTTGCCGCCGCCCTGATCGAATACGGGTTTCAAGGGTGTATACGGAATCTGGTCTCCGTCAAGGTGCACGGTCAGAAAGTTGACGTTGAAATGCTGAAAGTTGAAGGGGTTTTTTGGAGTAGGCGCCGTTGAAAGCCTCGTTCGTCACGCACCCCACCACGATGCGATTTGGTAACTGTCCCAGAAACACGTGATCCTGAGTAAGAGATAGGTTACCTCGAGGCACCGACACCATCTTGCAGATGACCCTTCGCAGGGGGTATTTAGCAGTCCCTCTCTCCAGGGCTTTGACGTGGCCCAGCATGACGGCGGAACTGACTTTCACTTTCCTGATAAACAACGAAGAATCCACAATTTTCACCTTGTACTGGGGGTTCTGTCCGGGGGCCATGAGACAGAATTGATCTCTGCTGCGTATGAGCTTGAGTTTCAAATCCACGCCATTCAGCAGGTGTTTGTCTTGAAAGAAGATGTCGCCGTGTACGGGGCCTATCATGTCAACGGTACGACTTCCCTTCACTCGTATGCACCGTTTCTTTAAACCGGCGTTGGTCTCGCTCTCCTCCTCGGCTGCCGAGTTAACGTTATCCATTTTACCCGCCGTGTCCTTTACAAACAGGGATGCAGTGAGCTGCGACATCTTGGCTTCGCAGCCGTAGCTTAGTAAGGTTTCTATGATGGCTCTGTAAGGATACGTAGGCGTAGATGATGAAATCAGTCTTTCGTTCAGCGTGACGTCGACTTGGCTGAATAGACTGTGCAGAAAAAGATTAACAGGTCCCACTTCGGCGTCATCAGCAATGTCAGAGCCGTCAGCGTTGACCACTTTGGCCTTGACGTAAAGCTGAGTCTGAGAAGGATCTATATATTCCTCACTGGAGCCGGGGACGAAGTATTCGATGGGGCCACCGTCTGAAATGTTAGAAATCGGATGATGTTCTACCCATTGGCCTTTCTCGATGCTCGTTTGGGTAGGGGGCACGGTAAACAGGTCTAGTTCGGACTTGGTGCACTCGCAGGAGTGATCGTGTATCAGAGCCATGTCGATGCTGGTTGAGTTGTAGATTAGTCAAATATATCTAGCGACCCTTTCGTCCGCTTGCCCGCTGACGAAGTGGCGCGTCTTCCTCTAACCTTCCTTTTTATACCCTTTCGTCCTCCGCTCGATGCTACCCCGTCCATGCTGTGAATGGCACGTTGAGTCAGAGCACGACCGGCGTGTCCTAGTCTCGTTTTGGCTGCCGTCTTGAGGTCTTTCCTTCCAGCGTGTCTCGTGCGATACCTACGCCCGTTCTTATAGCCTCGCATCCTAGCGCTTTGGCTCCCTGTTTGATCATGGGCATGACTGATCTGAGTAGTCCTCCTAGAATACCGCCCAAACCATAACCTTTTTGCGTCCGTGAACCCTGAAACACTGGGAATCCGTGTCCCACCTGATGGGTGTAGTAATCCTCGTAGTGTTTACGCTGGGGCGCAAAATGTCCTCGCATGATTGAAGCGATGAGTATTAGTTAAAGTAAGACGAGCGGCGTTTTCTGAAGTGAAGTTTAGCGATGACCTTTCCGACTATGAATGGAATGTGTTGGCCAGTGTCGTCCCTTATATCTATTTCGATCATGTTGACTAGATTCTGCTTGAGGGGCATGTAGTGTGGGGCGACAAACGTCTTGGTGACTGACTGACCGTATTCCCCGTCTACATTGACGATTCTCAGAAGGGGTGCTCTGGTGTCACCAACGGTGTTGTACTCGATGATGTTTGTGTACACGAACAGGGCGTGAACCGGCTGTAAATCTGCCACTCGATCGGGGTGCTTTTAGCATTCCTATAATTTCTGCACCTTCCTTAAAACCCAGGAGCAAAGACAAATGTTTGGCGAAAAACAAGCGAACGCCCTCCGTCTTGACGACGACTTTCTGAATGTATTTGTTGTATTTGATCGAGATCATCGTGCGATATAGCAGGAGTTATTTTTTCTATCAGTTCCTCCGGTGTGGGATAGTAACCCTCTGCAACCTTATGGACGTGCACTTGTTCGTCTTCTTCTCCCGCTGTACAGAATATGTGATTGTGGCCTTCTTCTACGTTAAGCCATCGATGGGGGTAAGTAAACTCAACGAGGGCAACCTCCCAGTTACCCTCAAAGGTCATGGCTGACGGTAGAGTCACGCGGTAATGTGTCAGCGTGTTGTTGGGATTGTCGACCATGCTGCTGTTGCTGGGAAGCGTGACGTAATGCGAATCCGCCATGATGGATCCCTTAGTGACGACTGATGCTTAAACGCGGTCCGGTCTAGCTTTATAAGGTAATTAATCCGGGAACCCAGCTGTTGAACTTGTCCGGGTAGCCCATCCACTTGACGAAGTACTCCGTCACGCCTCTCCTCTTTCTGCTTTCCAGTACCCGCTCCACCTGGTAGACGTTGTCGGTTTTACTCGCCCTTTGTAATTCCGCCTCGTAAAACGTACCTTTTAATACCTCCCCCTCGTAATCTTTCAACTTGTATACGGGAGGGTCGCGAGGTATTCTTTCGCTGACCGTGAACAGCTCGGTCGTCCAATTGGGTAAGTAACCCTTGCGAAAAGGTCTGGCGGCCATACCGATACGCACCGTGTCTCCGACATTGAAACGGAAGGCGATAGGCGGGGTTTTGACTTTGGGGCCGTATAGCGTCCTTTTAACGTTCTCGGCGTTAGATGCATTGACGGCGACTGGTGTAGTCCTGATGCTCCTGTGGAAGGAATTATTGTAGGCGTACAATAACTTTGGCAGTATCGTCATGTAAGCGTAAGTGTTATTGGCCGTGAAGTACTTCCACATTTTTGTCTTCAGAGTCCTATTAAATCTTTCCACCACACTGGCCTTGGTTTCGTTATGCGTAGTGAAGAAACGTATACCGTTGGTCTTCAAAAACTTCTGAAACGGGCGAATTGATGAATTCCGTTCCTTTGTCCGTCTGAAGCACGGAGGGTTGGCGGCCGTCCTTAAATATCGTTTGGAACGCACCGATCAAGGTTTTACCCCGTTTGTCTTGCAGAGGAATGGCCCATGCATATTTCGATAAGATATCTATGCAGGTAAGTAGATATCTGGTTTTGCCGTTGTACTTTGACAGCGAAGACATGTCCACCAGGTCTGCCTGCCACTGTTCGTCCACGCCATTGACTACCACCCTATTTCTTCTGAAGCGTCTGCGAATGGGCTTGTGCAGCGTATAGGCGGGCTGTAGACTCAACCATTCCCTTATCCGATTCCTGTTGATACGGTTTCCGTCTCTTCTTGCCGCACGGTAAACAGCTTCCACACCCCCGAATGCGGCCGGATGTTGAGGGTCGTAGTACACTTTTTCAGGTACGTCTCGGCCATCCGTGAACTCCGAGTTTTCAATGACGACGCTGCTCTTACAACAGACTACCAAACACCGAATTCTCTTGAAGACTTGACGTAGTTTACAGGGGGGCTGCAAAGGACAACGTGCCATGGTCGTAGGCGTGTGTGAAATGAAAGACGAGGATTGCGCGCCTGCTTAATATCGAGCCCACTTACGACTCAAGGGGGAAAATGCGACCCTTGTTGTCTTCTTCTTCTTCTTCTTAATCTTCTTTCCGCTACTCGGGAGGTGCGAGGCTTCGGCAAACAGCGAGGGTGTATCGGGATGTTCTCCCTTCCCTTCCTCTTTCAATGACATTGCTTCTTTGTGAGGATACGGGTCAGCCTTTACGAGCTCCAACGTAGGAGGACCGTCGTCTTGTTGTTCGGCTTCTCGTTGAAGCTTTGGCGGTTCCTGACTATTATTATTTTGAAAGGTAAAAGTCAGTGGTGCTTTCCTCTGTTTATTCAGCTCCATGTAACGATGAAGGGTTTGGTGGTACAGCTTTAGTTTTTCGTCAACCGGCACGTCTTGTCTCTCTATCAGTCGTTTCATGTCACCGTCCAAGCCGTACACGGCCCTCGTCGTGGGGGTCTGTTCAAGGCGTCTCGCCGTCTGGAGTTGGGTGAACGTCTCTTGAGGCACCAGCATCATTTTCTTGGCGTACTGCATGATTTATTTGAAGAGCAGACCCCCAAGGGCGCTGAGAACGGGCGTAAGCAGAGCCCCCAAGAATCCTCCTTTCTGACGAAGTGCTTTCTTCTTCTTTTGTACGCTCGTTTTTTTATTACTCAGCGTTCGCAGGTGGTGCTTGTACTTTTTCAGTTTCCTTTTTTCGGAGTGCTTCAGAGGAATGTTACCGTTCAGAACGTTCAAGGCGCATTCGCACAGGCAATGGATTAGTTCCGTGTTCGCTCCTTGGATGATGCCTTGACGCTGCTCGGTGGTCCCCCTGGCAAGGACGCGCAGGTAAGAAGCGTGGTTTCTCACGCGCCTCGACATCTTTAAATGACGGGTAAGTTTAACGGTCGTTATTTTTATACCTTTGGTACGTACACGGTGGGGTAATCGGGTGGAAAGATATTCGTCCGGAGTCGCATGTCTTCAGGCGTGTCGGGTTTGAGATCGACAAAGAGATAACCGTACGGTACCGAGGTTGCGTCGCGGTAGGCTTCTATCACGAACTTTGATTTACCTGGATACATCTGCTTGGCGAGATGGGTGATTTGCGAGGCATCCCTCAGATTCTTAAACAGGACCATGTAATGAGAATTTAAACTGATTGTTCTCATTTCTTTACCCTGGTGAAAGAGGTTCTGCAAGATGAGGACGACGGATAGATTTCTGTGATGACTGCCCTTAGTGAAGAGTTCGGCGACCTTTTTGTTACTTCCCGCCTCAGACATAAGGTCGTCAATTACAACCAAGTTTCTCCGTGATCGGTCCAATGTGGAAAGCAGATCGTCCGGAAAGCCTTCCACAAAATGTATGTGAGGGACAGCGCTTGCCAGGTGATCATAAACATCTTGGTATTCTCCGTAACACCACAGTATGTGATCCGGTGGCGGTTCTATGACTCCGGGCGTTAACATGCGCTTGACAAACTGCGTTTTACCAGAGCCCGTAGGTCCCGCTATGACGCACGTATAGGGATGTTTCAAACTTCCGTCCATGAGGTAAATTGAAGACAAACTACCGCGCTGCGGCCTTTTAAAAGGTTGTAAAGGTATGTACCCTATTTTGTATCTTTATATTATTTTTATTACTATTCTTATTATTATTATTGTTGTTAATATTTTGTATAATACATTTTTAAAGTATACGCGAAATACGAGGAGGATATTTTAAGACATCGCTGAAAACTAACCGAGAATAAAGTATACGTATTATAAAGGATGCCATCCAATTTATATACCGTACCATATAAAGTGTCCGCGTTAAAGTGTACACCTTCAGGATCAGTACCCGTAGGGTAGAGTGTTGTAATTGGACGTCTTTACCCGTTTGGTATAGACCAGTTTGTAATTCTTGCGTTCCTGACGGGTTACGACCCTTCCGATTTTATCCCTAGCGATCTTATAGGGTTCGCGGACTACTCGTTTGTTTGGTCCATCTGTTTCTGCTTCTTCTTCTGCCACTACGCCGCCGGATGTCGCATCATCTCGGACTTGCTCCAGGCGGACCATGTCTCGCAATGTGTGGAAGTTCACGATTCGGGAGTTTCTGAAATTTAGCGTGATGCCGCGTACTTTACACGCGCTCACCGATTCGTCACGTTTGCTACTGTATACCGTATAGCCGTAATTTTTAGGCCCGCCCGAAGCAAATTCCGTAATGTAACTCCCGGCCCCGTAATCTTTAGCAAGTTCGTCCGTGAGATCACCCAGGTAGTCTCCGAGAGGGGGTTCGTATTCTCCCTTTCCTTCCGTGGAGAGGTAGATTATGCTGTCTGTGTCGTAGTACAGAACCCGCTCCCCGAGACGTTCGAGGAAAGAGTACAATTTGAGTCGTGCCTGAGCAGTGGTGTAGGCGGCGATGGCCACGTTGGTGTTGGGCAAGGATTCAACAAATTCTTCCCGATGTTGCCACTGGACTTGGATCACGTCGTCGTTTACGAAACTGACTTGATTGACCGTTTTTGTCTCGTCCAGCAGCAGTTCGAAAAAGGGGGCCGGATCTTTCAAGTAGGCCGTTTTAGACATAATGACCCTCTGGCCAAACTTGCCCCAGAAACTGTTCAGCATCAACTTGGCCACTGCCCCCATACCTTCATTTTTTTCTATTGCCCGAGGATCGAGCTTGATTCCTTCCTGCTTTTCATACTCTCGTACGTACTCTTTCTTCTTTTCCTCGGTGTCGCACCACTTTGGCCACCCACTTGCTTGCTGTTTCAGTTTTAGAAACGCGTTGATGTACTCCGCAAATAGGCCTCCCGACTTGGTTTCAGGATCGTACTGCGATGTTTCGGAGAAGTGCCACACCTCGTGTACCCTCACTAAACTGTACCCCATAGTCAACGCCTTCTTCAACTCGTCCGAGACCCAGGTGCCTCTGATGATCCTGTCTTGCACCCCGTGTTTGCATTTGGAGGTCTGGAGGGTATCGCAGCATTTACCGCAGAGGGCAAACATCAGTTTTCCTTGGGCGTGGCGAGGAATAACGGGGCGGTACAGACCTCTGGGTGGGGAGACATCGGCCTTGATGAAGCCTTCGTAGTTGTCGATGGTGGGGTCAAAGTTCTCCGTGATTATGACCGGGTGTCTCAGAGGAAATTTTCCATATTTGCAGACCCAGGGATACAGGCTGCACACGTCGACGTATTTGATTTTTTCCCCGGGTGCCGTCTTGCGATAGAGTTTGGTAGCGTTCGTGCGACCCCCGAAGAAGGCATCTCTGGGACATAGGGGCTGAACGTCGATATCTTCGAGGTTATCCACGAAGGCTTTCATCCGTGGGTCGTTCTTCAGCGTCCTATTGAAATCGCATTCCCAGATCTCCTCTACTTCGTATCCCATCCGTTTGATTTGTAGAGTGCGCCTGACCGTGGCCTCGTATTTCTCTCTGACGGTGAGTGAGGACATGGGCGAAATGACGTCCCTTCTACGATAACACTTTGGACATCCGTGCCACAGACACCCTAGGAATTCGAATACCCTCTTTTTGTGAAGGCCGTCTACTCTTAATTTACCGATGGTGACTTCGCCTCCATTTAGGGCGTGCCGAATACGGATGTCGCGACTGTGACAAATCCATTTCAACCACTTCACGGCAACGGCAGAATGGGTGTGCTGCTTACGGTACCCCGTGGCCGGTATGATGCCTATGGTGTTTTCCTCGAGATAGTTCCTACGAAAGACCAGGTTACACGCGCTCGCTATAGTGATGGTAGAGGCGAAGGGATCCACGTCCGTCTGGTCCATGAAGATAGCGCGGAACTTCAGACATCCTCTGCGCAGAATGTCCACGTCGCTTTTACAGTATTCGAGCAACTCCTTGTTTAGGTCAAACTGCTTATCCGATTGATTCACGTACCAGGTTTGAAATTCATCTCTCTTCTGCGCCGACATCCCGCTGTGATCATAAAACCTCGCATCTGGCATGGGTCCTACGTAGCCCTCATTGGTCGTGGTGTTAAACAGGTGAGGGAAGAACCCCTTCTTCAATTCTGAGAGACCAAAAGCCGACGGCACTTTAGACAGAGGCATGGAGAAGAAACTCAAGGAATCGATGCACTTGAGCCCACCGGCTTCCAGCGACAGTATTTTAGTACCCGTCATGATCACTTCCGGTAGTATGCCTTCATCAAACAGATAGGAGATGAGGAACTAAGCGTCGTACCCCTTGGAATTGTGCGAGATGCACACGGCCCCGCGGTGTCTATCGTGGAACATCCAGCGGCAAAAATCTCCGAATGTCTGAGGACTTTTAAAGACGTGCTCGTTAGTATCCCCCTTGCTGCAGTATTGGCACGACGTGGTAGGCGTGATCGTCTGCGTATCCATGCAGCGTGCGCATACCTTATGTGCAACGCATAAATTCGGCACGTGCTTGTAGACGGGACCAAGGGAGTTGGTGCCCACTTCTTCGTCTTGTCTGCATTCAAAATCGAAGAAGATGTAACACGCTTTGTATTTGTTCTCTGCTTTCTCTGATGTACCTTCTTCGTCTCTTATCTCGTCTTCCATCTCGTCTTCCATATCATCCTTATCGGTCGGAATTGTTTCGTCAACCACAACCCCTTCTTCTTCCTCTCTTTCCCTCACCAACAGCTCCCCCAGGTCCATTTCGTCTTGACCATCATCGCCCCTGTAATCTTCAAAGGGTACTGCGGTCTCTTTGGGTACGGGCTTCATGAAGCAGAGGTGGTCTTGCGTCTTGTAGTCGCGGCAGGTATTGCAGTTGACCTCGCCGCACTCGTGCTGTTTCTTACCCCTACGATAATACTTGTATATCGTCTTGCCGCATTTGCATTTCCTGACGGTTGTACAGGTAGAGTTGCCCCCTCGCTGGACGACCCCCTTATTGTTCTTCCCTTTCACTCTTCTGACGGGTGTCTTCTCTAGGTGTTTGTCGAAGCAAGTCTGGCTCTTGAACACACGGCGACAGTCGGGACATTCGATCCACTTGACGAAAGTACAGTCGGGTTTGGTCCTGTAGCAGCAGTGACATTTCTTTGTGCATTTGTGTCTTTCTTCGTTCGCATATCCCTTGAAGCAAGTTTCGCAAAAATACGATCTGCACAAAAATCCCTTCATGGACTCGATGACTGCATAGTGGCCGTTATAATAGTACAGGAACAGTTTGACGGGTGCCTCTTCACTATTGTACCAGATCGCGTTGAACAGATCTTTCGATAGAACGACCAACTGATAACCGTCAGGGAGTAAGACGGCCTGAAATTTCTTGATTTCTTCAAGCCCGCATTGACCTTCGGGGACGTTTGCCTGCTGATGGAGTAACCGCGCTTCTGTGGTTTGGACCGTACGACCTAGACGAATGCTGTTCCACTGGATATTGGGATTGGTCTTCTTCTGGTGATGGGCTCTAGCAACGACGATAGCCCTCGCGCAGCAGATTTCGTCTCTGTTTTTGATAGTGATGACGCTTGTTTTGCGCTTCAGCCACTTTTCTATCGGTTCAACACCCCTCGGTAAATGCTTATCGCGACTGCCTCCGGTACTCATCTTTACTCTAGTCACCACGATCACAACGTTGCCGTCCAAGGACACGTTTCGATTCGACTGGAGAACTCTCTCAAGTTGCTCTAAAAGAAGCTCGACCGTCAAGAGATCACGATGGGTGAAGTCGAGCCAGAAATCATCCTCCATACCGGGAAAGCGAATGGTCACTCCCACAAAATCGCTAGGAGCAAAGTCCCCCATCATACGTTCCAATAAAGATTCGAAGACTCTGCCCACCGTCTGAATGATGTTTTCAATACCCATGATAGGGTCTATATCGTTGAACTGAACGACGTAACGATCACCTTGCGTCTGAAATCTCTTAACATGTTTGGTTTCCACTGAGACTATTCTGTAATAGTCTTCTGGCGGTTTTTCAAGGGGCTCGTCATCGGTCTCACCCCCTTCGTCTTCACTCCAGACACGGGGAGGGGTCAGATAGGGATCGTAATCGTCATCACCATCTCCGTCTTCATCGCTATTGACATAATTGTCTTTGTCGGTCGAAGGCCCAGCTACGTCACTTCTGCGTAAGAGAGGCGTTGAGCCTCGTGGTTTTTTACCGGCCGGTGCGAGAGACTCTTTATCGGCATTTGAAATCTGGTCACGTGATCTTTTCTTATGTGACAGTGTATTATTCGTACTAAGGGTGTGCCTTACCCGCGCATGGTCACCTTCATCCTCGGTGCCCTCGCCAATCACGTTCGCCCCTCCTGTCTGTTCTGGACTCTGTTTGGATTAACAACAGAAAACAGAAGACGTTTATTAGTTATTAAGTTTATAATTTTAGTCTTTTATACAGCGATACGAAGCATTATACTACAGACCTTAAATCACTCTTCTCAATTATTGCGCAATATCTCAACTCACCTTGTTCGCGGACGAAGGGATTATCGTTTCCAATGCCTCAATAATCGGAGACATCGGATCCTGGGACGTGTCCAGACATGTCGGGCAGGGTTCGGCCGATTCCTGAACGGGTTCCTATAGGCAGATATGGACAACGCAATTACGTCAGCGATACTCGTACAAAGAAGTCTAATTAGGATGTATAATTAAGGCCAAATAGAGTACGATATACGCGTTTTGGTTTATATCGAAATAATTTTACTACAAATCCAAATAACTTACCGGATTACGGTTCGAGCCTTCCATTTGCTCTAATTCACGGAGTGTTCTCTGCGACGGATCGGAGCTGTTGAATGGATAGCAATACTCCCGATCGGCACATTGTTGTATGTCTATGAGCTGGCTACCCGTGGGATCGGGAGATCCAAACATATCCTCATCACTGTCGTATGGCTGCTCCGCACTACCCTCGCATCGTGCTGACGAGTTTGGTTTATGGGGTTCGGCCATCATTGAATACCGTGCGGTTTGTCCGTTCTTTACCGAGCTGTTTGATGTAAATGCAATCTAACCCTTAAGGCACCGATAATTATACCGTGATGTGCTTGACATAAGTATGACTGCATCTACGGTCGAAACGTTTCGAGACCGTTTCGTTGTGTTGACGCCCTCTATATCATTCATTAAGACAAACGTGTCCACACACGATGACTTCTGATCGATCGTAAATTGACCGTCGACCATTCAAACTTTTTTAATTTGTGACCTTTGATAGTTGTAGATAAGACCGTGCGCTGACAGAATCGATATCGGTTGATAAAATCCATTAAGGACTATATTCGGCTATTGCACCGCTTCGGTCGCCCTTATCTACCCTTCTGATTGATAATCGGATAAATAGGCCGGCAATACCCTACCCTTATCAACGGACCACCGGTCTTCAACCCTCTTAACCCTCCTCTGTGGCGGTCAATGTAAATCTCAATAACAACAACCCGCACGGCGTAAAGCAAGGTTAAAGTACACAACTAAGCTCTTTCGCAAGAACTTATCTCTCCCCACTTATTTTGCAAATAGATTTCAAACGAATCTAGGTTGGTTGACCTCGGCCCTCCCTGATAACCCAACAGATCGTTATACGCACCATTTACTTCTATTTGTTGTGCAAGTACCTATTCTGATTATACATACTCGTTATTGCGGAAAATTGCCGTATTTCTTTAACATATCCGCTACCCTCTTCATCTACCCTCAATACCTAGCAGGAGACAATGAAACTTCATTAGTAAATAACTTTATTCGACACATACAGACACTGTGATCAAATCTCTCTTTTGAAAATGTGGTGGCCCCCCCATCTGGGGGGCCGGTTGGTAATGGGTTCATATCATATGGAGGAACTCCTTCATCTTCTTGGGTAGCGGTAGCGAATCCACTTTCTCGGAGACCTCCTTCCCTGTATAAAACCTCCTCAGTCGCATGGGCGAATAACCCTTCGTGAGGCAACTGACGATCTCATCTCGGGCCAAATGCTGAAGGTTTAGTAGCGCTCCTTGATAGCGGTGTAACCCCTGCATCTTAGCCGTCCACGCTATGTAATGGTGTAGAAGGTATACAGCCTCCGTCAGGACACCCGATGCCCTCAATTGCCGTACGACGTTGTTGTACTGCTCTCGATGTTCTACAAGATCATCGAGAGCCTCTACGGTTAGATCCTTCGCCGACCAGGCTCGCAACTCTGCGAAATATGCAGCTCGAAGACTTTTCACCAGCGATTGAAGGCGGGTGTCGTCTTGTCCCCCATGCATCTCGTGAACCAGATCTTGATACACCTCTTCAAATGCCATCGTTCTTGTTAATGACCAGGTAGGTGTATTTTAAAAGTCGGCGACCTTCGCCATGTTAGCTTAAACTATATCGCCTTGTACAACGCCATGTACATGTATTTTTAATCTCCTATCTTTCATCATAGAATCAACTTTGCCTATCTCTATCCGATCTCTGTCATCCCTGCGCATTAGGGTGCCTCTTTAATTATCTAGCTCCGTCACATCAGGTGCAAAGCGTTAGGTTCTGTCCGGACCCATCTGGACTCGTCCTAAGCGATCGAAATGTTTCTCCCACGTTACCGCGAGGCAACGACCGCTATCAGCAGTCCCTCCCCCTTACATTTCAACTACTCCCCCATCTCGCGCGATCGCTCCGCGATCCCTACGTGCATTAAGTCTTGACTCTCGTGAAGACAATGATCGCATAAAGCGATCGTTGGCCCTCACCGTCTTCGACGGTTAGGGAGGTTTTTCAAGCGTCCATCCCTTCGGGACTCCCGCTTCACACTATCGTGACATTTAACTCCGTTCGTCTTCGACTCACTCCGTCAGCCTTACTACGCTCCACTCCGTAGCGGCACAATCGCTAAAGCGATTAAGTTTTTTTTTCTCCTTTCATGACGTCACTCCGTGACGTCATTTTATCGCGACGTTACCCTTTGACCTCACGACGTCAATCACGTGACTTTCTAGGTCATAGGTCACTTCGTGACCTTTGACCTACTTTCTCCACTCGCACCTCCCTACTTGACCTTTGCCCTAGAGGGCAAAGTCCAAAGTGATCTATTCTACCACCCTATACTACTTACAAGTTTAGCTTCTTTAATAATTCAGTTGATGATGACATCATTCTTATTTAGTATATGGATTGCTGAGCATGCGCGATTAACCTGTTGGTCAGTGCTCAGGCCTCATTATAATAATTGGCGTAGATAACATTTGTAAAGTGCATGTAGACAGTAGCGCGCGACTGGTGCAAGTTTATGTTTTGTCTAGCGCGCGCCCATGCCATGTGAGCAAGCTGAAGTTGCATGCAGCGGGGCAGAAGTCACGCTGAAGTTACGGAGAGTGAAGGTCGGTCAGACAGCGTCGGGCGATTAGAAGAGCTGAATCCGGTGCAACCGCAGCGTGGGCGGAAAGTCAGCAGGTACGTTTCCGACGGCTATACCATGGTGATAGTTGTATGTGGAACAGTGCCGTAGTGCTTTTTACATGCCCGTAGGGATCGACTTTGACTTGGTCGATTTCTTGGTGTACTTAGAGTCTGTCAATAGGGACAGAAAATAGTACGTAACTCTGAGAGAGATAGGGAAAAGTGTGGGCTAGGTTCTCCGACTGTACTGTCCGAAGGTCACCTGTCAGAAGCACGGTGAGAGACTGGACAGGGAGAGAGAGCCGACTGTTGCCCCGAAATCCCCTTTATTCGGAGTTAAACTGTAGCAATCCAAGGAGAGTTGGGTAATTTCAGGGAAGTAGCCCAGTGCGGATTGCGGATTGCGGGTTACGGCTTGCGGAGTGAGGATTGCGGAGTGCGGATTGCATAGTGCGGATTGCGGAGTGCGGAGTACGGATTATATATGCGCACTGTATAATAATTGTATCACTATAATTGAAACCCAATTGTGTAAATAAGATAAATCCCATTGATTGAAGAGAAGAATAATAAATCAGTTCCCATTGATCTTGCCAACAATTCTTGTTGCCCTGTAATTGGTTATTACTGCGTACGAGTCAACAGGGTCGACCCATCAACTACCAATCGACGGCGGTACATTTCCACCAAAACGAATCCATATCCCTGGGCCTTTAGATTGCTCGTCAATTTCAGAGGGCCGAGGCAGAGTTTAGGTTTAGGTTGGGAGACTGATCGCCATAGATGGAGATAGCTTTCCTCAACTGGTAAACCTTAGACTGGCTCGTTAGAAAATTACGCCACAAATGGTGTCAGAAGTGGGATGATTGGAGTTGATTGGGTCAGTGTTGTTGTTGACTAAGACACGTGTGTTAGTAGATTTGTTTGCGCAGATCCGCAAGAGTGGACACTGTTAAAAAGTAACAGTGTAATTGGCAGTACACAAGGCAAAGTCGTGCTGCAAAGTTGGGACAGAGATTTCCCGTACTGGCAAGCTAGTCTGCAGTGCCAGAAGCACCCAGCGGACAGTGACCAGGGTTAGAGACCCTGTGAGAAACAGGAAGGTTTACGTGTTGCCGTTTTGCAAGAGTGAAACGGTATGAGTAAACAGAGTCCTCCGAGTATGGAGACGGAGCTGCAGAGGCTTAGGTTAGAAGCCCAGTTCCTGCAGTGGGAGAGAGATCTCATGGCAAAGAAATTAGAGGCTGCCATGAAAGTTCAGCAAACTTCCTCAGAGGGAAGTAGAGGCACACCCGAGAAATATGGGCGTGTGAGCAAGGAAATGGATTCAGAAATTGAATTCAGGTTGCCAGCAGTGAGTTCTGGCTATGTCTCTGAGTTAGAGACGAGTAGTCTGGCGGCTACAGGTGGCTCGCCAGAGTTACTTCCCAAGGCTGGGAAGAGAGTGGAGTTTGGGAAAAGTACTCCCCAAAGATTGGCTGGATCGGAAGTGGTCCGACCAATGAGCACGCCAAGTGCGTTAGAGGAGATTGTGTCCTTTTTTTCGGGCTCAGGTGGGGCAGAGCAGGTTGCAAATAATTGTAGCCCGATCCCACAGAGTATGGAGAAGGTTTCTCCGGAGATAACCCACAGTGAGCTGTTAAGCTTTGCATCCCGTCCAGTGGACGCGTGCAGTAGCAGCCCAGTGGAACAGATTGAGACCCTTTCAGCAGGGCCATGGCCCCTGAAGAGGGAAAAGAGAGTAGGTGAAAAGGAGGGTAAGACCCGGGAGCGGTCAAACCGCCGCCCGAATGTCACCCCCGACAGATACACCGGCAAGGTGCTATGGAAAGAATATGCCCAGCACTTTGAGTCGTGTATAGAATTGAATCAGTGGGACGAGGAGCAGGCTGCTGCCTACTTGGTTGCGAGTCTGCAAGGAAACGCCCTGAGATTAATAGGGGATGTGCCCACTGGCCAGAAGCGCTTATATAGCGAGTTGGTAAAGTTGTTAGATAGGAGGTTTGGCTCAGGTCGCCAAAGCGAGAACTACCTTGTTGAGCTGAGGCATCGGCGGCAGAAGCCAAAAGAGACCCTGCCAGAGCTGGGCCAAGCCATACAAGAGCTGGTGGTCAAGGCGTACCCTGACATACAGGAGGAATCGCGTGACCGGTTGGCAAAGACTCCCTTTCTAGAAGCAGTGGAAAGTCGGTCTGTGCGAGAGGGCATAAACCGGGCTCGTCCAAAGAATTTGGATGAAGCAATCCAGGCAGCTTTGGAAACGGAGAACTTTGAGAGTGTCGAGCAGCAGCGGACACTCGATGGTAAACCCGCCAAGATGGCGAGGGCAGTAGACTCCGGGATGGAGCAGAGGTTCAGCAAGCTAGAGGGCGAGCTGTGTAAATTGACAGAGCTGTTGACACAGTTGTCAAAGCAGGTGCAGGGCAAGAATGCCCAGTGCACGGAAATGGGAAAGACCTCTCAGAAGAGGAAGAAACCCCCAGAGAACCAGCAAGGTGACTGGAGCTGCTTTAGGTGCGGCGAAAAAGGCCATTTTGCTAGAGAGTGCAAGAATCCCAAGAAAAGTTTCCAGAAGCAGGGAAACGGGAACCAGCCACCCACAGGGTCCGCGGGCGGGCTGGGAATACCAGAGGACCCAAGAGACGGCGGGGTGGTAAAGACTTGCCAGTAATGGAGAGGAGATCAGAGGGTGGCCAGAGGGAAGTTACCCTGCCGGCTACCTATCCTGGTCCCAGAGGTGGACTGTTTGTGGACTGTGTAGTGAGAGGAGCCAGGTGTCGATTTTTAATTGACACGGGTTCCACAGACACCCTTATTAGTAGTACAGTCTACTACCAGATCCCCAAAGAGAAGAGACCAACCTTGGGCTTAGAGGAAGTTCAAGTGAGACAGGTCGATGGGAGTCCCCTCGCGGTATTGGGTACCGCTTGGGTAGATGTGCAGGTGGGTAGGACCACGCACACAGTGAAGGCAGTCTTCATCAAGATGAAGTGCCAGGAAATTTTGGGAAAGGATTTTCTGTTAACCACAGGGGGTTACTTGGATTTCCAGACTCAAGAGTGGAGAATAAATGGAGAGAGAGTTAGATGCACCAGCAGTGCCGGAGATCCCTTTGTGGGAAGGGTGGTGGTAACAGAAACCACAGTATTTCCCTCCGGGCACGAGGCTGTGGTGCCGGGCAGGATAGCTCGAAGAAAAGAAGGGCTGGAAGGATCAGCTATAGTAGAACCTCTCGAGGGAGGTGGAGATTTGGCCAAGAAGGGTCTAGTGCTGGCCAGATCGCTGGTAGAGTCAAGGAACGAGACAGTTCCTTTGCGGGTGTTTAACCCGGGGAGAGGCGATAGAGTTGCTAGAAAAGGGGCAATCGTGGGAAGAGTAACCGCGGTTGAATCAGAGGCTGTCCAGAGTGAAGTGGACATGCCAGAGAAAGTTAGACAGGGCTTGCCAGAGTATTTGCAAGACATGTACAGGAGGAGCAGAGCCAATGTGAACGTGAGGTACCACCATGAAGTAGAGAAGTGCTTGGTCGATTACCAAGATGTCTTCTCGAGTGGGGACCATGACATTGGGAGAACTGATGTGGTTGAGCATCAGATTAAGACTGGTGACGCAAGACCAATCAGGGAAAGGCCAAGACGCCATCCGTACGTCAACCAGCAAGAGATCCAAAGACAGGTCAGTGACCTGGAGAGACGAGGGGTCATAGCACCCTCGGATAGTCCGTGGGCGGCAAATATCGTCCTGGTGACAAAGAAAGATGGGACGAAGCGTTTCTGTGTGGACTACAGAAGGTTGAACGCTGTCACCATCAAAGATGCGTACCCAGTGCCACGCATCGATGAGACGTTTGATGCGTTGAGAGGGGCCCAGTGGTTTGCGACGCTAGATCTTGCGTCAGGGTACTGGCAGGTTGCACTAGATGAGGAAGCCAGTCAGAAATCCACATTCGTGGTGAGAAATGGGCTGTATAAGTGGAAGTGCATGCCCTTTGGCTTGTGCAACGCGCCGGCGACTTTTGAAAGACTTATGGAGAAGGTCATGGCAGGGTTACAGTGGGAGACCCTGCTGATATACTTAGATGACATCATTGTCTTCGGTCAGACAGAGATGGAGACAATAGAGCGTCTAAGGGTAGTGCTGGAAAGATTGAGGCAAGCAGGGCTCAAGTTAAAGCCTAGCAAGTGCCACTTTTTCCAGAAGTCAGTTAGCTACCTAGGGCACATCATGTCCGCAGAAGGGGTGGCAACAGACCCAGAGAAAGTGAGAGCAGTGTCAGAATGGCCAGTGCCGAAATGTGTACGGGACGTGAGAAGCTTTCTCGGCCTCGCGTCCTATTACAGAAAGTACATTCGCGGGTTTGCGGAGATAACCAGTCCTCTGCATGCCTTGACTGAGAAGTCGAGAGAATTTGAATGGAGTGAGGCATGCCAGAGTGCATTTGAAGAGCTTAAGAGCAAGCTCCAAACCGCTCCTGTCATGGCGTACCCTATTCCTGAGGGAGACTTCATCCTCGATACTGATGCCAGTGGGGAAAGCATCGGTGCGGTGTTGTCCCAGCTTCAGGATGGGGAAGAGAAAGTTCTTGCTTATGCAAGCAGGAAACTCAGTAGACCCGAAAGAAACTACTGCGTCACCAGACGTGAGTTGTTGGCAGTAGTGGTATACTTGAAAGGGTTCAAGCAGTACCTCTATGGGCGGAAAGTGACAGTCAGGACTGATCATGCCGCTCTCCGGTGGCTTCTTAATTTTAAGAACCCCAAAGGACAGCTGGCGAGATGGTTGGAAGTCATTTCAGAATATGACATAGAAATCCAACACAGACCTGGCAAGAAACATTCCAACGCGGATGGACTGTCAAGACGACAGTGTAAGCAGTGTGGCAGAGAGGAGGCCACCGATAGGGAAGATGCCCTGGGCAGGAAGCTTGAGGAGCACCCCACAGAGGAGATGTTGGTGAGGGGCGTAGTAGCCCAGCCAACAATTTCCAAGAATGAGTTGAGAGAGGCTCAACTCGAGGACACAACCATGAGTTGGATCGTGAGAGGAAGAGAAGAGGGCCAGAGTCGCCCGGAGTGGAGGAATGTGTCACACACTTCCTCCGAAGTGAAGACCTACTGGTCCTACTGGGACCAGTTGGCAGTCCGAGAGGGGCTGCTGTACAAGAAGTGGGAGTCAGATGACGGCAAATCGATAAGATGGCTATTGGTTTTGCCAAAGAGCCTTAGGAAAGAAATCCTAAGAGAGGTGCATGGTGGGCAAGTGAGTGGCCACCTAGGAATGAGTAAGACTCTGGCCAAAGTGAGATACAGATATTTCTGGCCGGGAATGTCCGCAGATGTCAGGTCGTTTCTGCGGAGCTGTGAATTATGTGCCAGGAGAAAGGCACCAGTTAAGAAGAGAAAGGCTCCCCTTCAGCAATACCGAGTAGGCGTACCAGTAGAAAGAGTAGCCATAGACTTGCTCGGGCCACTGCCCAAGACGGACAGTGGGAATCAGTGGGTTTTGGTGGTAGGAGATTACCATACGAAGTGGATGGAGGCATACCCGCTTCCAGATTCCACTGCCAAGACCGTTGCACTTAAATTGGTGCGGGAATTCATATGCCGGTTTGGCGTGCCACAAGAGTTGCACTCAGACCAGGGCTCCAATTTTGAGTCGCAAGTTTTTGGTGAGGTGTGCCAAATACTTGGGGTGTCAAAAACCAGAACGACCGCCTATAACCCCAAGTCCGATGGGATGGTCGAAAGGTTTAATAAGACACTAGTGAACATTGTGGCTATGCTCATCGATCCAAAGAGGAGGCAAAAGGATTGGGATGAAATGCTCCCATATGCCACCTTCGCGTATCGATGCACACCTCAAGAGACGACAGGGGAATCCCCCAACATGATGATGTTGGGTAGAGAGGTCAGCATACCTGTAGACTTGGTCACGGGTTGTCCAGATACAGAGAGTGACACTGAGACAGACTTCGCAGGAAAACTGCGAAAGGACATGCAAAGAGTGCATGCGAGAGCGAGAGAGTGCCTTGGGAAAAGCACCCGTAGGCAGAAAAGGAATTATGACAGAAGGGCGACAGAGGCAGGTCTAAGAGAGGGGCAGCTTGTATGGCTGCATAACCCTGCCAAAAAGAAGCACATGTCCCCCAAGCTCAAGTTGCGTTGGGAGGGACCTTGGCAGATAGTTAAGAAGTTGTCAGATGTGACGGTCCGCATCAAATTGAAGCGGGGTGGTAAACCTCGGGTGGTGCATGTAGACAGGCTAAAGCCATATGTCGGCGAGTTAGAGCCTGAGAGAGTTAGTTCCAAAGAGAGAGCGACAGAAAACCCTCAAGTGGAAGAGAGAGGAATCTCGCAGGAAGAGGCAAAAGATACACCCTTGCCTCAAGATGAGGTGGAGGAGAATGCCGGTGGGCCGGTCACAGATAGTCAGGAAAACAGTCCTGAGGCCCAGAGTCAGTATGAGTCCAGTAGTCCTGTGCAGAGCCCAGCCAGGCGCTATCCCAGAAGGATTCATCAGCTGCCCCAGCGTTATCGCTAGGACAGTAAAGATAATTTGCAGATAGAGAATTTCAATCTATTTGACCTATTTTGCTTTCTTGGCTTTGTGTATACAGGGTACCGACCAAGAGAAGAGAGCCAACAATGAAGACGCTTAAGCCAAGGGTGTAATTAAGTGCAGAGAATGCAAGGCAGAGTTCCATCAAGGTCAGAACCTATGGAGACACATCCGGACGAGCCATGGGCCCGTCAAGTACCTGTACTGCAGAGAGTGCAGATATAGAGCTACACGGAGAGATACCATAAGGAGGCACTACACCAGTTTCCACAAAGGGAAGGAAGCTGATGTGGATGGCCTGAGAGAAGAGTTAGAGAGGCCACAGACGGTGCCAGGTGAGATAAGGGCAGCGGAAACTACATGGGTTTCCTTCGCTGCGGGAGCACCCTCTACCCACCCCTCTGCCTCTTCTGCCGCAACGGCGACACCGCAGGAGACCACTGAGGAATCACCCGCGGCCATGGAAGAGGAAGCCCGGTCCCCATCGCCATGCTCCATCTCCCCTTTGACAGCACTACCCAGGGACGTAGACCTAGATCCGGTCCAGGCGGGTACTGGACCACCCAGAACGGGGAAACCCCGAGGGATGATGGCCATGATAGCTTCGTCACCACCATCCACCCCAACATCTGGCTCCTCCCCAGCGTCGATGCCACCCCTCGAGATGACGGGAAGTACACTCCAGGTATCTGATGAGACTCCTCGTCCAGCAAAGATTCGGCGTCTAGCTACCTTCAGCGTCCTCACCGTGACCGAAGTCTACCTAGATGGGAGACGAATCCGCCAGATGAAGAATCGCGATTCCTACCTGGAGGCCATTGAAGTGGACCCCGAGGTCACCCAGGGAACAGAGTCAACCCTTGATCTTCCTTTATCAACATAAAAAGTGTTTGTGTGTGTGTGTGTGTTTTCCCTTTTTGGAGTTTTCTATTTTTGTATAACGTTGCGGCCAAAGATGTTTTATAACATGTGTATTCTTATATTTTTGTCATAAGTTATTTTACTAAGCTTTATTACAGTTCTATTTATATAAAAAGAAAAGTTTTACGGCAGATCTTAGATTGACAAATTTGACACTGTAGTATTTATATATTCTAAAGAAAACAAAGTCGTTTGTGTGCCTCCTACATTTTTTTGTAGGAATTTACTGACCTCATTTATATATTTTTGTATCAATTTTGATTATCTTGTTTAATTCCCTTGCGATTACTTCAGATCATTTTAAATCCTGTATAAATTTTTATTGTCCTGTATCATTCTGTCGTGATTATTTAAAACCACCTTAGATCCTGATGTCTAATTATTTCTTATAAGTCTTGTGCATATTTGATGAGATGACGACATGTTCTGTGAACATTTAAAGTAGAGTTGTAGTAGTCGCTCATTTCTGTTGATTATGATGTAGCTGATTTGAATTGGGGACAATTCAAGCTACGCTCGGGCCTGTGTAACGAAATGGCTTATACAAGTTTAGCTTCTTTAATAATTCAGTTGATGATGACATCATTCTTATTTAGTATATGGATTGCTGAGCATGCGCGATTAACCTGTTGGTCAGTGCTCAGGCCCATTATAATAATTGGCGTAGATAACATTTGTAAAGTGCATGTAGACAGTAGCGCGCGACTGGTGCAAGTTTATTTTTTGTCTAGCGCGCGCCCATGCCATGTGAGCAAGCTGAAGTTGCATGCAGCGGGGCAGAAGTCGCGCTGAAGTTACGGAGAGTGAAGGTCGGTCAGACAGCGTCGGGCGATTAGAAGAGCTGAATCCGGTGCAACCGCAGCGTGGGCGGAAAGTCAGCAGGTACGTTTCCGACGGCTATACCATGGTGATAGTTGTATGTGGAACAGTGCCGTAGTGCTTTTTACATGCCCGTAGGATCGACTTTGACTTGGTCGATTTCTTGGTGTACTTAGAGTCTGTCAATAGGGACAGAAAATAGTACGTAACTCTGAGAGAGATAGGGAAAAGTGTGGGCTAGGTTGTCGACTGTACTGTCCGAAGGTCACCTGTCAGAAGCACGGTGAGAGACTGGACAGGGAGAGAGAGCCGACTGTTGCCCCGAAATCCCCTTTATTCGGAGTTAAACTGTAGCAATCCAAGGAGAGTTGGGTAATTTCAGGGAAGTTGCCCAGTGCGGATTGCGGGATGCGGATTGCGGGTTACGGCTTGCGGAGTGAGGATTGCGGAGTGCGGATTGCATAGTGCGGATTGCGGAGTGCGGAGTACGGATTATATAGGCGCACTGTATAATAATTGTATCACTATAATTGAAACCCAATTGTGTAAATAAGATAAATCCCATTATTTGAAGAGAAGAATAATAAATCAGTTCCCATTGATCTTGCCAACAATTCTTGTTGCCCTGTAATTGGTTATTACTGCGTACGAGTCAACAGGGTCGACCCATCAACTACCAATCGACGGCGGTACATTTCCACCAAAACGAATCCATATCCCTGGGCCTTTAGATTGCTCGTCAATTTCAGAGGGCCGAGGCAGAGTTTAGGTTTAGGTTGGGAGACTGATCGCCATAGATGGAGATAGCTTTCCTCAACTGGTAAACCTTAGACTGGCTCGTTAGAAAATTACGCCACAATAGGCCTAACTTACAATGTAGCTTGAAAATTCCAGCTCTAGGCTAATGACGTGAGATTCGCCATTTAGAGCTGGAAACACTCCTATTGGGTTGGCAAGGAATTAGAAGTTGCACGAAAAATTTACTTTTTTTCGGGTTTAACTTGAGCATATTCTCATTTTGAGGAGATGACAAGCTGCATGATGAATTACTACTCTGCATTTTGGGTGAGTGTTTGGTTGATATATTCAGGGAAACGGAAGATATCGGCAATAAGAAAACCGACCCTTACCAACCCAATAAATTGGAGTGTTTCCAGCTCTAAATGGCGAATCTCACAAGTAACATGTCATGTCATTAGCCCTAGGCTAGAGCTGGAATTTTCAAGCTAGGCCTAACTATGCTATAAAACGTTAGGCCTGATGATAGGCCTAAGTTAACCATATCGCAAATACTGCCTGGTCGAGACGTCACAATGGTCACAAGGGATTGTGGGAAGGAAATGAGATCGATTTTGGTGCGCGTTTCTTTCCCACGTCCCTAGTAACCTTTTTGAAGTCTCATCCAGGCGGTATTTGCGATAAGGTCTATACTAATGCTAACGTTAGGCCTGATAAGTGATAGTGATAAATAGGCCTAGGCCCTAGGCCGGCAGCCGTAGATAGAGTTACGACATGAGGAGCGGTATGGACGCCATTTTGTTTCCAAAATCGTGGGTTGTTGTTCGTTCAGCTGCACCAATCGATCGGAAAATTGGGATCAGGTCAACTCGGACCCAAACCAACTCGGACCCAAACCAACTCGGACCCAAACCAACTCGGACCCAAACCAACTCGGACCCATAGGCCTACCAACTCCATGAACTCGGACCCATGCCAACTCGGACCCAGGACAAACTCGGACCCAGGACAAACTCGAACCCAGCCCAGGACAAACTCGGACCCACGACCAGCTCGGACCCACGACCAGCTCGGACCCACGACCAACTTGGACCCACGACCGGACCAGCTCGGACCCACATCCAACTCGGACCCGCATCCAACTCGGACCCACATCCAACTCGGACCCACGACCAACTCAGACCCACGACCAACTCGGACCCATGACCAACTCGGACCCACGACCAACTCGGACCCACGACCAACTCTATCGTCTTTTTTAACATTTGGACATGATCTGGCGATAGTAGGGTCCAAGTAAGTCTGCAGTGGTCGAGTGGCTATTCTGAAAATATAAATGTCAGAAGTCCCAACAAAAGCATCCGATTTCACCCTTGCAATGGCCACCAAAATACTAGATACGCCACCTGAGGTACATGCACTACTGCAGTTCCAGGATTAAGATGGAGTGTACTCAGGTTCGATCACTTAAAGGGACACATTGCTTTGGATTTTGCGATTTGGGCTATAAAACTGAAATGGATATGGTTGGGAAGCTTTTTTTTAAAGTAGAATATAAAGATTCACATAACTATCTCTTTAAATTGCGTGGTTTTTGTTTAATTTCGTGACAAATAACGGTCCGCCATTTTGTAGAACCAAATGTTTGACTCCACAAAATGGCGGACCGTGTTCACCAGTCGTATTTCCAGTCGCATCTGGTTGAAGTACGTTCTGTTGATCCATTTTGATGTACTGTGGCACGGCGCGCAGCATTGGCGATATGTGTCGCGGGGTAGAGAATTGTACCTGGCGATCATCTGATAGGTTCACAAGGCCACTGGCTGCGGCGCCAGCCTAAAGACTCATACAGCGTATTTTGCGCATTATTTAGACGATGGTATTTAGTACTGGAAATAAGTCTATGTTTCGCGGGTCAGATGTCAGGGGTAAGACGCCAATTTTTTGTTTTGTAATCACTACTCACTAATTACAACACATTATACGTGTTTTTTTGCATGAACAACACTTATAAAAGATAAGGAACATTTCTGTTACATATACATGTGTAAACCAGTTGTGTGACACGCGCATGCGTGCGGGTTCATAAGGTGACCCGGGGTCAGATAATTGGGATTAAAATGTCATGTTTGCAATCCAATTAAACGTCCGGACATCCAGTCATTCATTCCTAAAATAAGGAGAATAGAATCGACCATAGGTCCCTATTCAGGACATAACAATTTGGCGACGAGGATGGGATCCATGATGGATCGTTTATTTTCGCTGACAATGTGACATTGCCGAGATAATGAGGCATTTGCAACGTCGCAGTCGTCAGCCTTTTCTTCGAGGACTGAAGATACGACGCAACGTATAACGTGCATGTACACATGTAGTGGGCATTACGTACACTGCACGCCAGACAGTCAGTCATGAACATTAACGGCTGTTCCGTTAACTGTACCAGCTAGTCACATGTGGACGGACGCGCCCACGTGAGATATCCTACACAACGTCGTGGAGGATGCCGCCTGAGAGTTCCGGTGTAGAAACGCCGTGACTGGAAGAGCCTACTATATACAGCCTGCATGGAGATCGCTCCGTATAGACCCGAACTGATTGGTTCAATGTGACCCACGGCCCTTAGCAACCCAGCCCCCAACGAAGTCGGTATGTGCATACAGCATGCTAGCAGCGCCCTGTCGGATCCTCGCCCTAGTGATCGCTCCACTGCAGACAGATTATTGACGTTTTGACCGAGATTTTGGCCGAACTGGAAGTGTCTGAACGTCGAAGATTTCCAATGACCATCGAATGTTGAAGCTGTCTTCGGAACAGTGATTGCAGCTTTAAGAAAATAATGTTGAAGAGAACTTTTCAGCCAAGCGAGTCGAGAAGAAGCTAACAATAGTGAGCACCGCTAGGCTGCACAGCTCCCCGTTCAGCCCCGCTCATCCCGCCGTGTTGTCGCATGGCTAGCCCCCATCGCTGACGCTCATCAAAAAAGCCGGATCCCTGTTAGCGTCACGCAAGTTAGCTGCCAGCTGTGATTGAGATCAGAGGACTTGAACAATTTAGGACACAATTCAATCAAGATCAGCAAACTGCCGAAAACTGTAATTATCAAACTGTTTACAGGTGTGTTGTTGAATATTATTGAGCCTTTAGGCTTGGAGGTAACTTTGCTGTATTCACAAAAAGAAATTGTGTTAATGTGCGTTATGTACAAGTATTTTGATGTTGCTCAATTACAGCCAGCATACCCATTGTGTTTCATTATTACGAGGTTGTTGCTATAATTGGTTGCTTAATATTTAGCCTAACTTGCCAGTTTAAGTGTGGAAGTAAGATTACAATTTAAGATACTGTGTTGATGTTGCTGATTATTGGTATTGCTTGAAGGGACAACGTAATATTGATAAGGACATTTTAGCGTGAAAGTAGCATTATTCACCCTTATTGATGTGTTGATTATTATTGTTTCTGGCCTGCCAAGCAATTTTCTAAATTTTTGTGAATTGTAATTGATCGTAGTGTACTGCAGTTAAGATGGCAAGTACAATAAGTGGTGCGATAGGTGTCATACCTGTTTTTGATCCTAACCAGATTGAAGAATGGATAGAATTACTAGAAGCTTGGCTAGGGTCAAATAATGTTGAAGAGGATGGTAGAAAACGCTCAGTATTATTCACGAGTTTAGGTAGTAAGGGTTATCATACCTTGCGAGCACTACTACAGCCCCATAAGCCAACTGATAAATCTTACAAAGAATGTGTAGATTTACTGAAGAACCATTTTGCCCCCAAACCAAGTGAGATTGTGTTGAGGTACCGGTTTTATAACCGGACACAAAAGCCTGGTGAAACAGTGCCCCAGTTCATTGCTGGTCTTCGTCAGCTTAGTGAAAATTGTAACTTTGCAGAACTCAACAACATGCTGCGTGATCGGCTTGTTGTTGGATGTCGAGAGGCAACCATCCAGCGAAAACTACTCAGCGAAATAAGTCTCACATTTGAGAAGGCCCTAAACATCGCTACTGCAATGGAAATGGCCAGTAAGGATGTTGAGAAGATCAAGGAAATCAGCCAGCCAGAGAGTCCACAAACAAGCTCTCAAGTCAACAAAATGCAGCCCCGACAGAGGCCGAAGCAGAAATTTGCCAGTAAATCACCACCAGGTCCAAGGCAAGGCAATCGCCAATACGATGAAAGCGCCAAAGCTGCCAGTCGTAGCCTCGCCCAGCAGAAATGTTGGCGTTGCGGTGCAGCCCATACCCATGACACATGCCCGTTTAAAATGGAGAAATGCCACAAGTGTCGCCGAACAGGACACACTAAAAGTCAGTGTGACAAGGTGCAAGAATTCAACCGTCGTTACCAACGCAGAAGCCATAAAGCACATCATCTGGAAGAGGAGGATAGCCTTGCAAATGAAGCAGCAATACTAAGCCACTTGGAATCGCCAGCTGTTAACAAGTTGTCCAAGTGTCAGCCCTACTATGTAACGATGGAGGTAAACGGAAGGAAGATAGATATGGAGCTCGACACAGGAAGCCCCTGGTCATTGATGTCAGTGGGAACTTTCAGCCAAATAGGGAATCCCAAAGAGATTCAGCCTTGCAATCCCAGACTGACAACTTACACTGGTAATAAAGTGCCTATCATCGGTGAAGCCTCTGTCCATGTCAAACATCTGTCGTCTCAGCAGACGAAGCATCTCCCACTTTTGGTCGTGCAGAATGGAGTAAGCCTCCTGGGACGGGAGTGGATTGAAAACTTTCCGTCGTCTTTGGCCAATGTCCTCCAGTCAAAGCCGCCTGACAGCCCCACATTGAATGTTGTCAATGTAGACGCAAAAGCCCAATTGAAGGACATCCTTCAAGCCCATGCTGAGGTGTTTAACACCACGAGAGTACTAGGTAAACTGATCGGGTACCAGGCCAAGGTCCAGCCAGTAGAAGAACAGCCACTGTTCTACAAAGCGGCCCCAGTTCCATATATGAGGAAGCAACAAGTCGATGACTGCCTAGATGACTTGCTCAAAAAAGGTGTTATTAAGCCAGTCAAATTCGCCGACTACGCCTGCCCTATAGTAGTTGCTGATAAACCTGATGGGAGTGTCCGTATATGTGGGAACTACAAGCTCACAGCCAACAAGGTTTTGCGTCTAGAACAGTACCCATTGCCTACCTTGGAGGATTTAATGCAAGATCTTCAGGGAGGAAAACTGTTCTCAAAGGTGGACCTATCTCATGCATACCACCAGATAGAGTTGGAAGAAGCCGCAAGAAAATACACTACTGTGAACACCCATCGAGGTCTATTCCAGTATGTCCGAATGCCATTTGGATTAGCCTCCGCCCCAGCCATCTTCCAAAGAACCATTGAATCACTGCTCGCAGACATCCCTATGTGCCGTCCGTACCTGGACGACATCATCATCAGTGGTCGGAATGATGCAGAGCACCTAGCCAACGTGAATGCAGTTTTGCAACGTCTAAAAGAGAATGGCATGAAGTTGAAACAAGAGAAGTGTGAATTCCTGCGGGATTCAGTCACTTACCTTGGTCATCAGCTGAATCAAGAAGGATTGCGGCCATTGAAATCCAAGATTGAAGCCATTCAGCAAGCACCGCGTCCGAAGAACCAAGAAGAACTTCAGGCCTATCTTGGACTTCTTGGATATTACAGGAAGTTCATCCCCAACCTGTCGAAGCACATCGCACCATTGACAGAGTTGTTAAGAGCAGAATTTAAGTCAGACAAGAAGGCAAGAAAGTGCCAAGGAAGACCAACTGAGGACCCAAAGTTTGCTTGGGGTCAAAGACAAGAAGATGCCTTCAACGAGTCAAAGAAGTTGCTCCAGAGTGACGCAGTCCTGGTTCATTTTGATCCAGAGAAGCCAGTGTTACTTCAGACAGATGCCAGCTCATATGGACTGGGCGCAGTCATTAGCCACATCTTGCCAGATGGAAGTGAGAGACCAATATCATTCGCCTCTAGAACCCTGACTGTCAGCGAGAAGAATTATGCTCAGTACGAGAAGGAGGGACTTAGCATCATATTTGGGTTAAAAAAGTTCCACAAGTACCTCCAGGGAAGGCACTTCAGCATAGTCACTGACCATAAACCATTGGTGGCATTGTTTGGTGATAAGAAACCGTCTAGCCCAATGGCTTCAGCTCGCATCACAAGATGGCACATGATACTCTCTGCATACGAATACGATATAATTCACAAAGAGGGTAAAGAGCACAAAAATGCGGATGCCCTTTCACGCCTACCTGTAACAGGAAGTGGAGAAAAGTGGTGCCATGATGATCTTGCAGGAGAACATTGCAAGTTCCGGATCAACCTGATTGAAGACGTGGACACACGGCCTGTAGAAGCAAAGGAGATCAGGTGCTTCACTGACAAGGACCCAGTGCTGTCAAGAGTAAGGAATTACCTACTGCTGGGTTGGCCAGATAAGAAGAATCTTGGGGAAGATTTTGCCCCATTTGTTTCCAAGAAAGACGAGTTGTCTATTGAGGATGGTGTAGTCCTTTGGGGACACCGAGTGGTTATCCCTGCGGCACCGGCCCTACGTCAACGGTTACTTCGGGAACTCCATGCCACACACCCAGGAATTGTCAAGATGAAAGCACTCGCCCGGTCATTCCTGTGGTGGCCAGCAATTGACAAGATAATAGAACACGAGGTGAAGAGCTGCCAGATATGCCAAGAGCATCAAAAAATGCCCCCACCCAGTACCATGCACCCGTGGGAGTTTCCCGATAAGCCCTGGTCTAGGCTACATGTGGATTATGCATCCATCAACAATCAAGATGTCCTGATCATTGTGGATGCCCACAGTAAGTGGATCGAAGCCGTAAGAGTGAATAATGCTACAGCTTCAACAACAGTGAGAGTGATGAGAAAGCTCTTTGCTACTCATGGAATACCAGAAACTGTTGTATCTGACAACGGAACACAATTCGTGTCAGAAGAGTTCTACCAGTTTCTCAGCCAGAATGGAGTAGAACATCTTCAAACCGCCCCAAAACATCCGTCTAGCAATGGATTGGCAGAGCGCGCCGTGCAGACGGTCAAAGTTGGAGTGAAGAAAATCCAAAATGGAGAGTTGGAGTTGCGACTACAGCAGTTTTTGCTGTGCTACAGGGTAACACCCCAGTCGACAACGGGTAAAAGCCCTAGTGAGCTACTATACAGGAGACAAATTCGAACCAAGTTGGATCAGCTCCGACCAAATTTGACAAGACGAGTCAAAATGCATCAAGCCCAGATGAAGAACTACCCAGGTTCCAAATCTAGAACATTCCAGCCACCGGATACAGTTCTGGTTAAGAACTTTGGATCCGGACCGACTTGGTTGTATGGTCAAGTTGTGAGAGCAGTTAGTTCGTCGATTAACGAGGTACATCTGTCAGATGGTCGCACAGTGCGACGTCATGTTGACCAAATGCGAAGATGTAAGGCTAGACAGTCTCAACAGTTGGCCTTTGAGGAACAAGTCTTGCCTAATGCTACGACAGAGCCAAGTCTCACAGAGCCAATACCAACAGTGTCAGTAATACCGCCAGTAACTACTGAGGTGGTTCAAAACAGCTCTGAAGCAACAAGGGTGTCTAGTAACGAGCATGTTCAAACCACATTTGAACCAGCTCAGCCTGTCAGAGTGTCAAACAGAACAAGAAAAACACCTGTGAAGTTTGACGATTATGTTTTGACCAAACCATAAGTTTAGTACAAGTTGTTTGTTCAGGATTATTGATTTTCCTGTTGAGCAAGAGTAGATTAATATGTAAAGTGATTAAGTTTGAAAGTTAAATTTAATAAGTGTCTTGCTGTAGTCCTACGCCTTTACGGTGAGCCTTAAGAACATACGGTTAGTTTATGCAACTGCGTAAGATAAGTAATATTGTGAGTCAGTATGATAGAGTTAATGATTTTACGAGTTCCCTAGTTAAAGCACGTTAGCACCAAGTTCATTAATGTAAGTTTTTTACATTTTTAAAGTAAACAAAGAAATTAGCGATCCTTGTGGATTGTTTGAAAAAATGTAAGTTTTTAGTTAAAACAAAAACAAGAAACTTGGACATTTTCTGCTATGCAAGGTCTGGCAAAATATGGACTAGACAGTGAGAGCAGTGACATTTACAAACACATCATTTAGCTCCCCCATTCAAACTTTTATTGCTTAAGCAGAGAATAATCACACGAAGGATTCTTTATTGATACATGTCTATGTTTACTTAGATTGCTTTAATTTGAAAGGGGAGGAATGTTACATATACATGTGTAAACCAGTTGTGTGACACGCGCATGCGTGCGGGTTCATAAGGTGACCCGGGGTCAGATAATTGGGATTAAAATGTCATGTTTGCAATCCAATTAAACGTCCGGACATCCAGTCATTCATTCCTAAAATAAGGAGAATAGAATCGACCATAGGTCCCTATTCAGGACATAACAATTTCCAAACAGCAAAATTTCATGACATTTGAAGGCAATGTGTCCCTTTAATACCATCCGGATAAAAAGTGAAATATACCGTTCAATTCCCAGAGATACCTGCATGTATAGGGCTGTTCATTTTAGAATAATTCAGTATTCGATTACAATATTCGAGTCTCGCCGATCAAGTTTTTCACGTGTCAGCTGCAACTGCATGCCGCCGGTGTTTTACGTGCGGCGATTGATATTATGGACTGCTCGATCAACTTTTTTTTTTGCATGCGCTGTTGTATCAAGATCATTACAAGTACGGAACGTTCTAATAAGAAACCAAACTTTAGCCTGCGTTTTTGCAGGAATATGTTTTTTACAAGTGTAAAAACAAGGGTTTTACGGACAGGAACAAAAACCTCTGGCCACAAAAAAAGTTACCTTTGACAAAAGTGCGGCATTTCACACTGCTAAGCTCCGTTACTTTTCTACTAAAATAGCATCACAGTCGTATCTGTACGTGCTTCTATATTTTTTAGAATATTCGAACCGGCAAAAAGGTATTCGAATATTAGGTTGACGATCGAATATTCGGTATATTCGGGACAGCCCTACCTGCATGACATGTCGTTTCACTGTCGGTGTACACTGGAGTTCAAATCGTGACCCCTCGACCCTGGTGCGCGGCCATGCATAATGCACCGCGCGACAAGCTGTATATGCCGACGACTGTTTCATGAATGGTACAACGGACGTGTTGGTCTGATTGGAGGCTGCACGCGTTTGGGACTTGTTCCTTCCCTATTCTTTACCAAAAACAATTTAGTGAGGTGTGGTATAATTGATATCAAATTTCAGGCATGGGCAGATCACTGAGATATCTGCAGGGAGGTACATGTAGGACACATTAGATACCTGGTATAAAATTTCAATGAAACAACCAAATGAAACACAAAACTGAGTTTGACGCGCGTGCAACCTCGAAGCATACTCGAAACAATATATATCTACACGCGTACACGTACCGCAACCGTTGTACCATTCATGAAACAGTCGCGGCATATACAGCTTGTCGCGCGGTGCATTATGCATGGCCGCGCACCAGGGTCGAGGGGTCACGATTTGAAGTCCAGTGTACACTGACAGTGAAACTACATGTCATTCAGGTACATGTATCTCTGGGAATTGAATGAATTTAACCTTTTATCAGGATGGTAAGTGAACCTTTACCTCCAGGAACTGCACTTGTACCTCAGGTGGCGTATCTAGTATTTTTGTGGCCAGCATTGCAAGGGTGAAATCGGATGCTTTTGTTGGGACTGCAGACATATTTTCAGAATAACCACTCGACCACTGCAATATTTTCAGAATAACCACTTGGACCCCAGCTTGAAAATTCCAGCTCTAGACTCATGACATGTGAGATTCGCCGTTTAGAGCTGGAAACACTCGTATTGGGTTTTCAGCGGTGTGTAATTGGGTTTTTTTTGCCGATATGATCCGATATCTTCCGTTTCCCTGAACATATCAACCAAACACTCACCTTACCGGCAAAGTAGTAATTCATGCAGCTTGTGATCCCCTCAAAATAAGAATATGCTCAAGTTAAACCTGAAAAAGAAGTAAATTTTTCGTGCAACTTCGGTGCATGCACAAACCAGCTGTGTACAAAGTAATGGAGTGGATTTTTGAACATGAACGTTGTTTTCCGATCGATTATCGGCCAGCGGCACTGCGCGCCTCGGGGCTCGATATACAACGGCTGTTTGCTGATCGCTGTCAGTATTTCATATCGCCAGATCATGTCCAAATGTAAAAAGGCGATAAAGGGTCCATTAATTACTTGAACTAGACATGTCATTGTGTATGCATGGGCCCAGGCTTCACATTTTTCAAAATGTTGGCGGGGTGGTTAATTCACAGAACTTGATCTCTCTCGTCTGTGTATGTATTTTCAATGTTCATGAATTTATTTCAGGTTTTACCGCTCTTACACCGCAGCGTGTTTTCCCGACATTTCCTGCTGCAACACAAGGTTCATCGCCCGCCACACACACGCTTATACCGCACGATAAACGCACAGTGTTGGCCAGTTTCCCTTCATGGCGTTGTGCATAGTGGTGTGTACAACTGATTATTTTTAAGAATAACCGACTGTAAATATTTTTGGCATTAATTAAGGCAAGTTTTTATCACTTTTTGTCGCCATTTTGTTTATAGCTTTCGTAGTGTAAATTGAAATAGTTTATGCTGAAATTTGCATATAGGGGCCTATAATTAAATAGGCTTACCCCATTCAATCAGCACAAAAAAAATGGCAACATTTCCGACCTACAAACATACCCTATTTTTGAAAGGCATGTAATCGGCGGCAGAACTGTTTCTTTTTGCCGTTATAATACATTTGTTGTATACACGTGTATTCAAATGTCTATTTCCCTTTTTATTCTAATTAATTGTAGGTTTTCTGTTGCCAGTTGGACACTGAGTCGATGAGAGGTAGGCCTAGGCTGGTACACTAACACGGTATGTCACTCCATCATCCCTTTCTTTGAGACTTTCTGGAGCATGTCTGAATTGATGAGCACTGTCTTTCTATGTCGTATTTGTACACGTTATGAAGGACAAACATTCCAGAAGCTTTTAAGGCATGTTCGCTTAGTACACAGTAATGACCCTCATTTTTGTGTGAGGTGTGGAATTCATGGATGCGAGAAAACATAGAGTTTTCTCTTCTTACATCACTCACCTTCGACGACATCATGCACATGACCCATATCATTTGCCAAACGATCCTGCAGCAAATGTTGATCTATCAAATCATGCACTTCACCAAATAGATGAAAGAGCACTTGAAAGTCAAAGATTCATTTGCTCTATTTATTCTAAAAATGAGAGAAATGCATACACTTCCGAAGACTTCCATTAAACCATTACTTTCTGAGACATTAAGCCTAGTAGAAATTCACCATAACGATGTGTGCTCGAAATTGAAGCAGATCAAGAAGCATGGAGTTACTGAGGCCATTTCAGATGTATGTGATGAACTGTCATCAGATTTTAAGCCTTCTCTAGAAAGTCTTAAATCACTACTTACTGAAGCAAATCTAAATTCCCATCTTAGGAAGCATGTTGGACTAATTGAGCCTACAGTTTATGATCTAGGTCATGATTCCAAGGGGAAAATCATAACATATCAGTATGTGCCCATACTACAAACCATTTCAAGGTTGTTGGAGCATCCAGATATAATACGTCAAGTATTGAACCCTGAACAGAATCAACACAAGGAATACTTACAAGATTATTGTGATGGTTCTTTGTTTAAAGAGAATCCATTGTTTTCTTCTGAGAACCCTGTGTTGCAAATACAATTATATCATGATGACTTTCAGGTTACCAACCCACTGGGTAGTAAAACAGTCAAAATCTCAGCTTTTTATTTCACAGTGGGTAATCTTCAAGCTAAATTTAGGTCAAAACTGTATGTGATTCAGTTAGCTGTTCTTGCAGAATCCAAATATGTTAACAAAAATAACATTGGGAAGTTGCTGATCCCACTGATCACAGACTTAAAACACCTTGAACAAAGAGGGGTCACTGTCAACATTGATGGATCTTCAATAGATATCAAGGGTACAGTCAGCTTTGTCTCTGCTGATAACCTTGCAAGTAATTTTTTAGGAGGATTTTTTGAAAGCTTCACAACAAAGAGGTTCTGTAGGTTCTGTATGTGTAGTCGAGATGATTTGAAAAATGGCAGGTCATTGACAGACATCCACCAAGAAAGGACCATAGACAATTATGAACGTCATGTTGCTCTGGTGTCATCCAGCAGTTCGTTGTCTCCTGTGTATGGTATAAAGAGTAAATCTGTTTTGAACGAATTGCAGTACTTCCATGTCACCAAAGGTCTTCCTCCAGATATAGCAAGGCCACTTTGCTGAATGTAGTTACAGGCATACAGGCATATATCCCTGATATAAACTCAGTATTGGAAACATTTCCTTACAAAGGTTCCGACAAAGCCACAAAACCAACTCCAAGTTCCGCCAATCCAGCTTTTAAGTATGAGAGAAAAGCAAACTACATGTACTAGATTTTTTATAGGGTATGAATAATTTGGGGCATCAGCACATAACGTATTGCAATGCATTCATTTTTCAAACATCTTGCAAGCAATTGTTATTCTGTCAAGAGTTGGTTATTATAAAAAAAAGATTTGCATCGGTGGAAACTGACCTCAAGACTCTACTGACTAATGTTGACTTTAGTTAAAGAGCAAAGCTTGTGAGAGCAATTAAAGCTGTTAAAGGTAATATACAACATTTGCCAACATCAAAAAGCAAAACTACTAAATTATTATAAAATACCTTACTTGACTGTAAGTGAATAATAGTCTCAACCATCCTGTGAAATCATGGCACCTGGTGTGCTGTCATTTTGGAAGTAAAGTTGAATTTCTGTATCAATTTATTGGAAAACCCTGGCTATTTTCAAATACTACCCCCAATTTATCAAATTTAGGTTGTCCACTATGTTTACAATCAGTTGCAAATATGTGCACATCTGTGAATGGTGGCGCAAAACATCTATTCCGGTTCCCTAACTTAATAATTTACTGATGTCAATAAATTGGTGTTTTGTCGGAAGTAGAGTTAGAGAACCAGACTACGAGAAATAAAGTAATTTCTTCTTGGTTTATCCAGTTTCTAAGAACACAAAACTTTAAACAAGTCAGTGTAAAAATATTTACTTTAATATTCTAATCCCCTAATCCATCTATTTTTGAAAACGATAGTAAAAGCAAATGTTGTATACTACCTTTAAGACCAGAATTATAGGAGATAGAGGGCTTGTTGCAGATAAATTAATTTCATTAATATTACCCTTAATTATTGTTTTAATTATTTTTCAGTGAGCCCTTAGTCAAAGTGGGCAGTCCTGCTTGGCCATCCCCATTCGAGCTACCATGGCAGTGTTTTCCTCCTGACCTTGTAGCTGCCTTGAAAAACAAGAGACAACTAGAACCGCGTTTACAAAAGAAACTTGTGCAGGCTGTTTTCGATGAAATGAGAAAAGTGACATGGTGAGTATTATCCCAGGTTATTGGTGCCAAAACATTCATTGGGGGTGCTGTGGTCCAGTTGTTAATGGTGCTCAACGTGTGCGCGATGATACATGGGCTTGAACCCTGACGGAAACATGGTGCTTGTGTCCATCTATCCCGGTAAAAGTGTTTCAGTTGCAGAGAATCCCAAATCAAACCTACATAGTTAAGAAACATGGTGCTCCCAAATAACCATTGCGTGTTAAGATGTTTTGTAAATTTTTTCAAGTTATTTAATTTATTCAACTTAACCTTTCAGCTTACAATTTTACAAGAATTTTCTGTACTCTTGCCCCTCGTTATTTGTGTAATTACAGGACACCCCAACCCTATCAGTATGATGAGGCAGGCCGGGCAATTATTGGAGAATTTCCACATCTTTCTAACAAAGCACCTTTTTGCAAGCCTCATGTGAGTATTTGCAATATGACAAACTTTAAACTTGGATTAAAACACACAAGGTATGAGGTGCTTCCACCAAACTAAGGATTATTAACCTGAACAGTCATGAATCCTCCAATTTTAATACGATTTTCCACACACCCTAGGGAGTTAGGGTTAATACAATAAAGCTGATTTCTGGGATGACCTCCAGTGCTGTATTAAGTTGAGTCCATCCAATCCGAGTCCGAGTCCTTGGCGTCCTAGTCAGAGTACATGGGGTCCGAATGTTTTTCTTTCACGTCTCCGGGTGTTAACCCCTTGCGTACGGATGACGCCAAATGGCGCCAAAAAAAACCAGTGCCACCAGGCCGGATGACGGTTAAACCCGGTGTCACGGTCTCACTTATCCGGTGTGCTAACTTTTCCGGACGGATTCAGCGGATAATTGAGCACGTCACAAGTCACATACTCATTTATCCGCCGTGCTAATTTGTTCTGATGCAACGAGGGCGCCACACCAACGTACATCTCAGATCAGTGATTAAACGTGCGCCGATTGTTGATTTCGGAAAAGTTAAGGGTCCGCGAGAACTTGTCATATAGTTCTTAAATCTATAAGAAAGACCTAGGAATCGCGCGGGTAAAAACATGGTAGAGTTGGGCAAGAATTAAGTCTCCTCTAAATTGTATTTAATTAATGTATTTCCCCTCAAATCTTCCTGGTTGAGGCTGATGGTGTTATGGTTATAGTTAATTTAAAAATAACATTTGCAAAAAAATGCAAAATTGAAAAAACCTCATAATTCAATTTAACTGAGATAAAGTCCTTGCCTGCCTAAAGAAGCCTTAATTGTACCTTAAGTCAGGAGTTAAAGGGGGAAAGTTAATCAAACCGAATGGTGTAGCTGGACAATTTAAATAATCACTTTATTAGAAGCAATTATTTTCATAAAGGGTTGTTAAACAGAGGGAATTATTTTGTACCCTCGAAATCATTTTGTACCCTCGAAATCATTTAGTACCCTCGAAATTATTTTGTACCCTCAATCATTTTGTACCCTCGAAATAAATGATTTCGTTCGCTCCAAATGATTTCGTTCGCTCCAAATGATTTCGTTCGCTCCAACCAAATGACTTTGTTTGCTCGAAATAATTTTGTACCCTCAAAATCATTTCGTGCTCTCGAAATCATTTCGCACCCTCGAAATACATTATGTTGTGAGCTTGAAATGATTTTGTTTCGAGTGCAATTAAATTATTTCAATTGCACGAAATGATTTTCAGGCAGCGCACGAAATAAATGATTTCGGGTGCACAAAATCATTTCGTGATTTTTTTCATCATATGCCCCTTTAGGGGCTCCGTACGATGTTAATTATTGATAATGAAAGGAATACATAATTACAATCATTTTTCTTTTTGCGGGAAGCTAATCTTTCTGCCATTACTGCCGACGCCACTTCGAAGCTAACTGAAGCCTGTGCGGCATGTATCGTGCACATGTGGATGTGTTCCTTCCTCCATGGATGTATTATTATTATTGACGTACTGGTGAGGACAAAAAAGAGGGTATAACAAAGGGAACAATACTGTCCTCGCGTTTATTTCTTTGTTCCGGAAAAGTGAGGACAGGCAAACTAGTTTAGTCTATGGGGATGGGTTAGTGTGTAAGACAAATACAAGTTTTGACCAGGATGGTGTGAAAAGTACAATTGTACGTACATTGCACGATCAATGCATCGTCGTCGTACAATTACAGGTACATGTACTGTAGTATGTATATGCAGTGAGTGCGCGCCGCGAGGCTACTGGTACCCTATAACACACACACATATTTCTGGTGATCTATAACGGGCACCAGTACAACCTCCAAGAATTTAACTTAGCACACTGCTAAAAGTTGGTGAAAATGTACACTACTGCGCAACTTCGTGCATGCGTGTTGAAGCCAAATTTTCCCGTCGGAAAAGTTAGCACACCGGATAAGTGAGACCGTTACACCGGCTCAGGAAAGCGTACATCCGATCCGGGCGCAATGTCATGCTACACGGGGACACCACACATGCGCTTTGCATTGTTTCATCGCAGTGCGGCGAACAATGGCAAGTTTCCAAATTTCATGCGTTGTTCCTCTTTTGGTCGCAATCATGGCAGATATTATTATTGATACTGTCGGAAGTTTGATCTGTGCTACCAGTGCATCATTACCAGATGATAATGAAGGATGTCAACATCGTGTCTTATGACGAAAGAAAGTATGACAACGGATGTAGAAAGGTCACACACACACAGTGCTCTCATGAGTCGTTATACTGACAGCTCGGTTACTTCTACCACGTTCTTGGTAAAATGTTCCCATGTGGAAAGTCCAAATGTGCGGACAGTGGTAACATTTGACCATTTTTCATTTTACCATAATTTCAGTAAAACCTTCCCAAAAAAAATCAGTGCGGACCGGACACTGCTAAAGTATGCAATCTGATGTGTCTGGCAGGGTTTCTAGCCAAAATACCCTGGAGTGTTAGGGTTAACCAAATTTTGAGTGTTATTTCATTCTTTGGTTTTCTTCCAATTGCTTTGTTATAGTACATATGGAAGGGGAGGCTTTCTGACAAATTTTGAAACGAGAGGAAAAGGACAAAACTTCATTGCTCTGGCAGTGATGACATCATGAAAAAAAGAAAGACCCTGTCATCAACTGTTTCGTCAGATGACTATCCTGTTGGGGAAGATGAAGGAACCATGAATAGCCACATTAGGTGCACTTTGCTACATTTAAGACAGGAGGTTCTTTCCGTGTCAAATCACCCCCCAAAAATAAAAAATTACACCCCACCCCCTTTAAATCAGTGTATATTTATTTTATAGGGCTATTTTTTGTGAAAAAGCAAAAATTTAAAACTTTAGTAGCATCTGACAAGCCGTTTTCGTGCTATGTTTTTCGCGATTTTGGCCAAAAATAGGCGAAGTCTTCAATTTTTAAAGGACCGTACCTCCCAAACCTGATGATCAAATTTGCTGATTTTGATTTCTTTGGAAAGGTAACATCAATAATCAAATTTTGGCATTATTTTTTATGTCCAAGCAATTTGACCTTTAGACCTTTACTTGACCTTGTTGATCGCGCGACCTTGTTGATCGCGCGACCTTGTTGATCGCGCGACCTTGTTGATCGCGCGACCTTGTTGATCGCGCGACCTTGTTGATCGCGCGACCTTGTTGATCGCGCGACCTTGTTGATCGCGCGACCTTGTTGATCGCGCGACCTTGTTGATCGCGCGACCTTGTTGATCGCGCGACCTTGTTGATCGCGCGACCTTGAAAACACTGGGTTAAAATTATACCCCGACATGTTTTTTATATACAATTTTGAAGAAAAATTTAGGTTTGGTATTTTTGGTTTGCTTCCTAGCTCATGTCAAAGTTGGCAAAATGTGATTTCCCTATGTATATTGTATGGCACTTCAGGAACTCCGTAGTACGTACTTAATGGCCATGTGGAAAACAATAATTAAGAAACATTTATTAAGAAATTAGGACAAATTAAAAACCAAACTAAAGACAATAAATCAACAGTTTCAATTAACCAAAATGGCTGTTCCTAATCAATGTGTTTTGATTGATAGCATGATAGCAAAAATTTTGTTTCATTTAGACTGTTCAGTCAAAATGACTTCATTCTCGTATACCATCCCTGATTTTACAGGTTCGCACGGAGACGTTCGCACGCTTAATTCGGATAGTTGCTTTTACTTTGAATACAATTCTTTTGTATAGTGCTTTGCAAAAGGAGAATCTAAAAGGACATCCAGATGAGGAGAACATCGATAGACTTATGGACATTACCTTTCCAGTTCGGCGAAGATCAATAATTGCTGAGAAAGCACTGGTTTCTGATATAAAGAAAACCTACCCAGCGCTCTTCACACAAAGACAGGTATGACTGCTGTTAATACATGTAATACATATACAGGGTGGTAAAAAAAAATGGAACGGCATTAAATTTCTTTACCTTTAACCTGTACCGATGGATGGAGAATCTTTTTAGAAGAAAAATGATACCAAGACCTCTCACCTCTCGGTCCAGTAGTTTTTGCTCCAGAGCCTATTTTGTGAACTTGAGCAAAGTTGGGCCATGCAGAAAAGAGCATTATGATAGCATAGGCCTACTTGTTATACTTCAGGACCAAATGTCCCCCAACTTTGTTTCACAAAATAGGTTCTAGAACAAAAACTCAGTACTGGACCGAATCGGGAGATCTTTGTATCATTTTTCTAGGTTGTTTGAGTGTCAGGGTAGCGGAAGTATGCCGCTTTTTGTTCTTGGTTTTTTTACCACCCTGTATATGCGCAGGAAAACAACCACATTCAATTTGTTATGCATACTCAACTTCTAAAAAATAGCTTCTATTTGAAACAAAACTAAAAATGTGTGAATTTTCAATTTCCTAAAATTTACTAAAATGATGCATGTTGTGTGCGCAGTGAAACTGGCCGTGTATTTCGCTCTGCCTTCATACGTTGTAAAATGTCATGTGGATTGAAGTGTCTGTACCTTTTCTTCCTTCAAAAAACTTTTTGTTATCTTAAACTGGCACTTTTTCAAAGATTTTTCTTTCTTGCCTTATAGAACTCTAAAGATGATAAGTAGGTTCTTTTCTCATTTTATGAATGCACAAAAAATCTTAACTGGTTTTTGTTTATTGTTTACTGTTTCTTTATTAACAGACATTGCAAGAGCTTAATCGCATCTCCGATGACCCAATTGATGTTGCAACATGCATAGACAACATGAGGAAATTCAGTTCCTCTATACTATCCCATCGTTATCAAAGTCCACAGGACAAGAACCTCCTTCAAATGTTGCAAGAAAGCAGCGCAACAACGGAGTCAGATGGTGAAACAGAATGTAAGTTGAACAGTTGGCCTCGGCAGTTTCTGACTCGTCTATTCCCAGTGTCCCCCTTGTATTTGTTATAAGATGTGTCACTTATTTTCAGGCATAAGACTTTTGTCTGAAAATCAGAATTTTGAATTAGAGAGAAGGGCATTATTAATTGTATGGAAAGATATGCATCTTTCAGACGTCTCAGCAATGTTCAGACTTTTTTGTTAATTGACAATGGAATCTCTGTTATATGCTAAATGGGCTGTGGTAACTGATACAGAAATGGTCATCATTGCCTATTTAGAATATTAGGTGATACAATGTATATGGGCGATTCCAGCGTCACTCGCATTTCACTTATTTGCATCCTTTTACAATCTTAGTGATGTAGTTTTTACAATACCGGGAATTACTCTTTAATTTTTGGTATGGAAATACTCAATATATACGGCATTAACCCAATGGTATTAAGAAAATTAAATGATACTAAATATGAGCATGACACTGTTGGACAAAACCGTCACTCGCATTTCGTGAAATGGACATGCCAAAAATTGTCTTGGTTTTAATTGAAAAGTTTCCTCAAACCAAATGCACCACAACCAAATGGTAATATGTACTAGATACCTACCATACTGAAGTATAAATGAGGGTAACAAATATCTACAACAACTAACTGTATTTAAGTTAGAGGGGAAAAGTGCCGTCACTCGCATTTCCGTCACTCGCATTTCAGTTTGTCCGTTCATTAAGTTGTGAACAAAATGAAGCTTTTCCTCCACAATTCTTATCAAGTCTTGGCTAAGCCTTTTCAAACAACCTTTATAAACCTTTTGAGTGTGCTCAAAATACTAATTACAATGAAAAAAAATATATTTTCTGAAATATTTACAAATGTACTATAATTTAATAATCCACAGCCGCAAAGGCACTAGCTCTCTAGTTTCTGCAGTCCCATACTAGATTTCTCATGTGTTCATGCATACATTTATGTACTATTTGAATTAGCTCACAACAGAGGAACCTTAGCCATTGTTTCCACATCATCAGAAGTTTAAACCATGAGGTGGGGGTGCCCCACCCATGTCTGGGATTCTCACTAAAATTTTTCACTTCATTTTGTCACTTCAAAAGTGACAATCCCACATCTGAATGAAGGAAACAATTGATAGGTGCATTTAGTAAACAAATAAATAAATAAATAAACAAATATATAAATACAAATCAATAAATGATTGTATCTTTAACATTATGAGATCAACATCTGAACATTGAGAATATTTGCTATACCTGTACATGTATTATTTACCCTTAGTTTTAGACCTACTGTTTTAAATTGTTTACAATCCTCAATAGCACAATTATTATCTTTACAACAAATACTTGTAGTTTATTTCCTTTGGTAGTAGGCTACTATACTGCAAATCATATGAATAATCAATTTAAATTAACTTTTGTTTCAATACAACCAGACTGTATCGCAGAGAATTGCAGAATTGTACTAGTGCTGCATGCTGCTTTGTGATGATTGTGACTGTTCCTATGGAGATGCAATGCATTATGGGTACCACAAATGATGCCTGCCCTCTCTAGACTAATCCAACGAGCAAAATTAGAAGCCATCTTTGGGTACCCAATCGGGCTGTACTGCGCTCGCGCGTACATCATACGCATTCTTACTTTTAAGGCGCTTGTTTACTTTGGCAATCCTATTGGTCAAAGGCGCACTGAGTGCGCGTGTATGACGAGCGGGCGTGTATGGTACCGCTCGATTGGGTACCCAAAGATGGCTTCTAATTTTGCTCGTCTGATTAGTCTATAGGCCCTTGACAATAGGTATACACAGTGCATGTATATGTACTTCCCTCAATACCATTTAAGAGCTTTTCTGCCTGCATTCTTATAATAGAAAGTGGTATCGTCAGTCGCATTTCATTTGTCACTCGCATTTCACGTCACTCGCATTTCAAATTTCAAGGGCTCTCTATTATAATATGCTGGTTTTTTTTTTTAATACTTGTTGCTTTTATACTTGGTATTGGTGGGAGAAGCAAATTATCAATTGTCAAAAATATAATCACTACCAGTTATTAAAAAAAAAGAAAAAGAGATCTCTCTGTCACTCGCATTTCATACCTCTCTGCGTCCACAGCTGGGTACCTACATGTCTTCAAGAAAAGTCATAGGCAGATTTTTAGTATTTTGTTTTAAAGGTATAAAGTCATACTATTAAATTGCATTATCATTTTGTGACTACTGCTTTCTCCAAGAGAAAAATGCAAACAAATGAAAATGCACATGAAGTAGTTCATTTTTTAAGCCAAACATAACAAGGAAGAAACGTGACATATTTTATAGAAAATGATAAAGATTTGACTAAAAAAGTTTATATCCTGGTCTTTACATCTATTAGCAATAACTTAAAAATGAAAAAGAAGTTCAGGAATGAATTTGATTTTTGGGGGCTATGTCCCTGTTTGCATGGAATTGCCCATATGCTTAAACGAAATGCTGATAAATTATTATTTTTATCAACCAGGCAGAAAACAGCAAAATTACAGTATTAGATAACGGTAAACTGGCAAAACCTCTACCCCCCCCCCCATCCAGAAAAAAAAGAGGTGAACATTTCCTCTTTTTAGCAATATTGTTGTATGTGTGAAAGTAAATGAAATCTTATCAAATTTTAATCTTTCAACATCACTCTTTTTAACAGACTTTGAGACTGCAGGAGCAATATTGCTTTTACCGACTTTCTTCATAAAGGAGGGGAGGAATCAGCTGATTTGCAGCGGAGACCAGGTTTGTTGTCTTTTATGCAGTTAGTTACTTTTGTTTCTGTGGCTTAAAGTGGTTACAAGCAAAGGTAACATTTGTTGATGTGTAAAATGTATTGTGTGATCCACATACTCTAGATGAAGCAAACACGCGTACGGGAAGATCAGGCTTCCCTACTCTACAATCAAACCAATCTTCAGTGGGCTTATTTTGTCAAAACATAATGTAGAAACCAAAAATGTTTCGCTTTCGAAATTCTTATAGAATGTGTGTCCTGGTGAGTACAAGGTTTTTGTTGTACAATCACAGTTAAAAATGTATAATTAGTAAATTGCTCTTTTATTACAATTATTTTGTAGGAAGCATCCCTGGTTGAGCCACACATAACCCACATTGCCCTTACAAAAAAGTTCTATAGAAATCTATAAACAAAAATTCTGTAGAATTTCTATATGATATTCTATAGAATTCCTTTATAGAGTTTCTTTAGAGTTTCTGTAGAGTTTCTTTAGAGTTTCTGTAGAGTTTCTTTAGAGTTTCTGTAGAGTTTCTTTAGAAAATGGGCCACTTCTCTATAAGACATTTTATAGAATTCTATAGAAATTTTACAATTCTATAAAAAATAATTCTATAGAATGTCTATAAGATTCTACAAATTTTTTCTATAGATTTGTATATAATTTCTTTAGAGATCCTCTATAGTTTTTATAGAATTCTATAGAAACATTACCACTTTTCTATAAAACAGCTAGTAGAATTCTATAGAAATATGACCACTTTTCTATAAAACAGCTAATAGAATTCTATAGAAATAAGACCACTTTTCTATAAAACATCTAGTAGAGTTCTATAGAAATAGGACCACTTTTCTATAAAACATCTAGTAGAATTCTATAGAAATAGGACCACCTTTCTATAAAACATCTAATAGAATTCTATAGAAATAGGACCACTTTTCTATAAAACATCTAGTAGAATTCTATAGAAATAGGACCACTTTTCTATAAAACATCTAATAGAATTATATAGAAAGATGACTCCATTTTTATAAAATGTCATAAATATTTACAAACTTGGTAACTTTTCTAAACATTTTAATTAAATATCAACGTGATACACTTCATCCTTCAAAATAAAAAAAATTGGAGATCAATACTTTTTTGCTGTGTACTTTTCACTGCATTTATTTCCAGCATAGGCCATGGCCAAAATGTCCTAAATTTTTCCAAATCTAATACTGTACATGAATAATTTCACACAGGGAATTAATGACAAATTTATAAATACATGTATAAGCACCCGATATGCGATAAACATTAATTAAATAGGAAACTACATAATTCCACATACATCATTGTTTCTATATTTAAAAAATGGTAGGCAAAAAGGAATTTAAAAAAACTTTGGACGGATACAAAACAAGTAAATTAAAGAAGGCTTGAATAGTTTTGTATTTTATAAACAAATGCAAGGAGATGAACAAGAATGATTACAGTATGAAAGATAAAAGAGCCTAAAACACATGAATCTTTAACAATGAAAAAAGATCCCACCATAAATCTCTGAAATTTAACTGAGATTTAAGGGGGGAAACTACATTTTGGTTGTTAAAATATTAATAGTGAACAATCACCCCTGTTGGCGCACTTGGACAATTTACATTGATCTCTTCAGAAAATCAGCCCTTTTACTAGTATATACATTTGTGGAAACTGATAAATTACCTGACGTAAAGAGAAATGTCCTGGCGAAAAATTTAACTCATACTTCCGAAAATCTAAAATACACACGGACTAGTGAAACTCGGTTTACTCCGGACACAGATGAAAATTTATGAAATAATTTTGTGGCGATCAATAGGCAAAAATTAAAAGTTATAAAATAAAACTATTTTTGAGGGTTAAATGGACTTTCTGATGGACTTAAAGCATGGGCAATCATGGGGGACACCCCCCCCCCCCCCCCCTAATATTTTGGGAGTTGACGGCTATGGCAGTGTGTCCCCCCCAAAAAAACAAAAAGATTCTCCTTGGTCATATACATTTTATTTTCCCTTTTTATTTGAAATTTAGACAGCTGGCTAACAACTGTTTTGTTATCACTAACGTACAAAGCAACAATGGGTACAATCTTTACAGAATATTAGTCAAAATTTGATTGTGTAAGCCAAAAAAAGGAATGTCACCTCCTACTATAGTAACAATTGTAGACTTACTGCATACAAAAGGGTTTAACAAGTGTACAATAAAAAAATTAGCTGGCATGTGTGTTCCCTACAAGTTTGTTTCTTGTACTCTGTCATTTGCCTTTGAGAAAGAACTTGTTAAGTTCAAAACGTCAGGCCAGCTAATTTTTTTATTTGTATATTTCAGGTCCATTTAGTCAGTCAGCAGTTTGCAGCAGTTTTATTCATTTTCAAGTGTACAATTAAGAAAAGATCTTATATAATATACATGTAACTCGTAAGATCTTACGGGAGAGGACCTGGGCGAAGACTTGGACGACTTGGGTAGCTCTGCATATGCAATGGATGAGGATGACTCCAAATGGTGCGGGCAAACACAGTTCGATGCTAACGAGCTTGAACACGGGGCGAATTCACCTCCAACAAACGGCCGCAAAGAGACGAAACAGCAGGGGACGACACACATTGGCTCCCGACGCAAAAATATGGGGATATGAGCCCCAAATACTGAACCGTAGGCCTATTACACAGATAAAAATTTATGAAATAATTTTGTGACAATCAATAGGCACAAATTTAAAGTTAAAAATGGACTTAAAGCACGGGCAATCCGGGGGGGGGGGGGGGGGGGGACACGTCCCCCTCCCCCAATATTTTCCCCTTTGTCATATACATTTTATTTTCCCTTTTCATTTGAAATTTAGACAGCTAACTGGCTATTAAACAACTGTTTTGTTATCACGAACATACAAGCAACAATGGGGACAATCTTTACAGAATATTAGTCAAAATAAGATTGTGTAAGCAAAAAAAGGGAATGTCACCTCCTACTATAGTAACAATTGTAGACTTACCGCATACAAACAGCTTGTGATCAGCGTGACGACATGGTTCAACCATGGAGGAAGAACCTCCATGGTTCAACCATTCCTTCCTCTATGGTTCAACATGTTGCTTGTATCTTGTACGTGTGATCATGGAGCTATGGTGTGATCGATCATGTCCGTCCAAAGACTTGTCCATCCATCCAGCAATCACCAGTGTATTTTTTACATGTCATGTACAGATTGAGTGTGTACATGAGCAGTGAATTATGTCCACAGGCATACATGTAAATGCCATGCAAATATCCACGATTTTGACCCAGTTTTATACAATTTCTGCCATCAAGCCCATACTGCACTGCTGCACTGACATTCAACTGACTGCAGTGCCGATTTCAAATTTCCCACACTGACCGTTTATCTCTGGTATGCAAGCAGCAAGGTCACCTTGTCATGTGACTTGAGTCTAAGTAACATGATACTCTTGATGATGTAACAGTACATGTAGGCTTTGGTCTGTACAGGGTCTGTGTACACATCAACTTCCTGTTTGGCTTAGTAAACTGTTGGGCTAGCTGTACTGTGGTGTACCATGGAGGAATGGGTGTACTTACATGTATCATGGAGGAAGGAACTTCCTCCATGCATGTATGTGATGTTGCATATATTCAGTGTTGCATGGTGTACACCCAGAGAGGTACATATTATGTACCAAACCTGCACCGAATTATGATGTGGTGTACATCACCACAGTTCGGTAAGGGAAAACAAATGAATACTTTGAAAATGCTTATAATCGCTTCTTTAAAAATCATAGTCCTCAGCCTTGATCTTGTTAGTAAATTTGATTGAAAAAAAAAGATTTGTTAAAGTATTATATAGTTATACTCATCTCTAATTTCTACCGAAAAATAAAATCATACGGAGTGTTCTATATAATTCTATGTTTCTATAGAAATTAGGGGCATATTGTGGGTTACTTTAAATATGTACATACTTTCTACAAACAAATTAATGTGTCTATAATTTCTATAGATCACATAGAATTCTATAGAAGACTGACAGGAATTTGTTTAATCAGTGCTCTATAGAAATCTATAGATTTTTTTAAAAAATCTCTATAGACAGTCTTCTTAATGGAGTATTCTATACAATTCTATGTTTCTATAGAAATTAGAAACATATTGTGGTTTACTATATAAATGTACATACTTTCAACAAACAAATTGATATGTCTAATTTCTATAGAAACCATTCTATAGAACTGGAAGATTTGTTCTATAGAAATCTATATATTTTTAAAAAATCTCTATAGACAGCCTTAAATATTCTATAGAAAACCATTGCCTCTATAGAACCGTATAGAGCTCTATAACACACTCTATAGAATTCTATAGAACTTTTTTGTAAGGGTGAGGGGGACATAATCTCCAAGCAAGCAACATTTGCAATTTCCGCAGAGTCATTGAAGCTCTTTGAGGTCACCGGGGTCCTGGAGGCCATTGTATGCCTCATGGCATGTTACTTCGTGTTCGATATGGCCTACCCACAGCATATCATGAATACGCTGACTTTTATCGAGTATTGTGTTCTGAACATCACACGCAAAGGGAAAAACCTCCAAAACAAGTAAGGCGTGTAGCTAATTTGTTGAGCAAGTAGTGCCTATAATTCAACTTTTTGTTTCCTGTTTTTGTACGTTGAGAAATAGGAAACATCACTTCTGTTTATTGTTAGGACAGTTGACATGTACCTTGTTATTTTTATCAAGCAAATGTGATAAGAAATCACACTGATAAAATGTTTCAGGTGGACATAGAAATGTACATTGTTTTCAGCCAGGACTGGTAAAATTATTAATGTTATTAGTTTTTTGGCCTTGTTGCTGAGATTTGTTGTTAAGCTGAATGACTTGCTTAGAATGTAAAGCAACATTTTTACTTTAAATTCATTATGAGTGGTCATTGGCTCTTAAATTTCTACCCAGTAGCTGTTTAAAGCGGATTTTGTATGTGAAGTGTAAAGTGGGGCTAATTTTAGGCACTGACTATAGCGTTGTGTACACGATGTAAGCTTTAATAAACTTGACAATGTTTGATGTGAAAGGTGGTTTTATAACTGAAAATACGAATTGTTGCTTTTGAGAATGTTATATATAAAATGTTTACAAAATGTACATGTTTTTGAAAATGCATTATTTTGTGTAACATTTAAAATGCCTTTCAATGTCGCTTTATTCGGTTGATTACCAACTCGGTGCGCCACCAGCGGCAAGCCGGGGATAGGCCAAATTACGCAGTGCATAGGGAAAAGTCGACATCGCAAAACTGGAAGTGGTATCGCCAGTGTAATGTACTTCTTACACCCCTTCTCCGCTAAATCTATCAACTCCTCTTTCTTCTTTCCCGCACAAGGTATTCCCCGATTAGTCAAAAACTCATCCACTCGCATTCGCGTGAAATTCATACTGCTCTATTGTCCACCATCTAATACAACGCGATAGACGCAATCGACCCTATAAGTGGGAAAGTGACCTTGCCGCTGGCGGCGCAATGAGTTGGGCCATTTTATACTTGAAATAATATTAGTTGTGGAATTTGGCATTTGACCTTTTGTTTTTATGACAGAGCTGATTTAAGGGATTTTTCTTCTAACCCGATTTTTCTTCCACCCACTCTGGTACATCCGATCGCCTTCAGACCACAACCCACAAATGTCCTCGAATGATGACGTCACGTGACGTCATCTTAAAGGTGCATTTTTCTCCTATAGTGTTAATGCACGTTTTTCTTCCACCGGGCACTTTTGCACTTTGGTACATCCGATCAACTTCAGACTTGATGCAAACTTAGACCACCACCCACAGATGGGCTTAGAATGATTACGTTATGATGTCACCAGGGGGTCATGTGACATCATCTTAAAAGGTGCATTTTTGAAGGGCCCACATTTAGAGAACTGTAGGTCCGATTAAGTTCAAAGTTGGTTAGTTTGTAGGCTAGCATGTGCAAAAAATGTAAATAAATGATGACGTCATCTTAAAGGTGCATTTTTGAAGGGCCCATATCAAGAGAACCGTAGGTCCGATTAAGTTCAAAGTTAGATTGTTGGTAGGCCAGCTTGTGTAAAAGATAAATGTCATGTCATGATGACGTCGTCATACGATTTTATAGTTTTTTTTTTATTACACCTTAAATCTCATCAGCAGAACATGCTAATTTCAAAATTATTTTTTGTAACGAGTTTGCTAGGTCATAGATACGTGCATATACAGTCAAACACCTTATAACAATGTCCTTGGGACTTTACAATTTACCTTGTTATAACAGGTACATGTACCTTGTATCATCAGTAATGGAAAACAAAGAAAAACAGACTCGGGACCTATTGTTTTCCTTGTTATAAGCAGGATGTTGTATTAACAGTACACTTATTATCAGGGTTCGACTGTTAATGTAAAACGTTTGACGTCATGATGACGTCATCGAAAGTGATTTTGTGTGTGAAATACATGTAAAGGTAGGTTCAAATGGCATGAAACTTGGTAGGTAGGTAAATGACATAATGTTGACGTCATCATGTATAATATTACATCACATTAAAAGTGCATTTTTGTAAGGCCTACAGAAATAAGGTCAGATTTGGTTATATAACCCCCGTTAATTTTATTGGTTTTGTTTTGGCCGTGTTGCTGAGATTTGTTTTTATGACAAGGAAATCTTATTCATTAAGAAATGTAAAAGAAATGTTATTGAGTAATTTCTGCCTCATTCTACTCAGTATCTGTTAAAATGTGCTGAATGACTTGCTTAGAATGTAAAGCAACTCACCTACATTGAGTAGTCATTGCCTCTTTTTACCCGGCAGCTGTTTAAAGCTGTTTGTGTGTGTGTTGAATGACTTGCTAGGGAAAGGAACTCACATAATGTCAAACTCATTGGCCTACTCGACCCAGCAGCTGTTTAAATATTGTGTTCATTGACTTGCTAATGTAAAAAGAAATCACCATCTTGCAGTGTAAACTCATATGGTGAGTAATAATTGGCCCAGACGATCCAGTAACTGTTTAAATATGGTGTTAACGGACTCGCTAGGAATGTAAAAGAACTCACCTTCTTGCAGAGTTTAAACTCATTTAGTGATTAATATCGTACCAGTTTTACACAGTAGACACATTATGCTCTGTTAAATAACTAACTTGAATGTTTAAAATTACTCATTTTTGTGGGTTGAAAAATAAATACGCACAACGTGTGTAAAATTTTACACGGAAATTTACTCGTACGGCGTGTCATTTTGGTGTGTCAAGAGTCAGTGAGTATTTGTGCATCTTACTCATTTCCTGCGTACCTTTTTAGTGAGTAAAATGCAAACATTACTCGTTGGTGTGTCATTCTGGAGTCAAATGAGTAAGTAAAATTTTAGTGAGTATTTGTAAAAACATTTTGCTCGCATGGTGGGTCATTCTCAACTCCCAGAGTTTACTCTTTAAGTGAGTATAAGTCGCAGTTTACGCATTTCATAGTGTCATTTTGAAGTCAACTTTACTCACATTTGGTGCGTCTGTTGCTCATCAAAATTTTTGTGTGCAGCATTTGAAATGGCCAGACACTTCTCGTCCCAACTCCAGATGTGTTGGTCCAGACAGATGCATCACACCAGGGATGGGGTGCTTGCATGTCAAATATCCGCACAGGTGGCAGGTGGTCGCTATGGGAACAGAATCTACACATCAACCATCTGGAACTGTTGTCGGTGGACTATGCCCTACGGGCGTTGGTGAATCATCGACGCAGCCTACACATTCGACTACAAGTCGACAAAGGGGGGACTCGTTCTTGGGAACTCTCATCCCTTGCAGTAAAGATCTGGAGGTGGTGTCTACAAAGGAAAATAACATTACGTGTGGAATTTCTCCCAGGAGTACCAAAATAATGTCGTAGCAGACGAGATGTCGCGAAGTTTCAACGACCGCACAGAGTGGCATCTACTTCTTGTAATTTTCAGGGCGGTGGTGGAAAAGACGGGCTTTCAACTGTCAGTCAATCTCTTTGCTTCTAGACTAAACAGCCAGATTCCGAGATTCATATCATGGCACCCGGATCCACAAACATGGCAGGATATCTTTTTCCTCTATTCAGCCTACTCTCAAGATGTCTGAGGAAAATTCAAGCAGAAAAAGCCAGTTATGTTAATCGCACCAGTTTGGAAAACACAACCCTGGTATCCGCTGATGCTAAAACTGACATTACAGACACCATTACTGTTACCACAGCGCCCAGATCTTCTTCAGTTATGTCACAATCTTCAACAACATCCCATGCACAAAGTGCTGCAGTTAGCCGCCTGGGTGCTACCGGGAAATCTCTCGCAGCAAGAGGCCTTTCGCAGAAGGTGTCCTCAGTTATCATGTCATCCTGGAGAAAAGGAACAAATGCCCAATTCGACTCGGCATGGAATCGTTGGAGCCGCTGGTGTCATCAACGACACTTTGATCCAGTTCAAGCACCTTTAGCAGAAGTTTTGGAGTTTCTCCATTCATTGCTCGAAGACGGGCTACAATATCGGACAATTAATGTCTACAGGTCAGCTATTTCATCCGCCCATGTTCACGTGGATGATGTCCCCATTGGTAAACATCCTTTAATGACAATATTTAATAGTCGGCCACCTAAGCCTAGGTACTCCTTTACTTGGGATTTTGGGAAAGTTCTGCACTACAATAGTTCACTGCCATTGAACAGAAAGCTCAATTTGAAGCCTCTAACACTGGAATTGGTTATGTTGGTAGCTCTGGTGACGGCAGGGCGTTGTTCGTCACTAATTGCACTAGACTTAAATCACACGAAGAAGTCTAGGACAGCATTTGAATTTGCTCCAGTCGTTCAGTCTATTAAGTGTTCATCAGCACATAGGCCAGTTTCATGTGTTGTGTTGACCCAGTATCCGGCAGATCCGAAACTTGTGTTTTTTCAGCATTGGAGGTTTATATTCATTGCACACGGTTGATTCGACGTCTTAATAGTCAGCGATTTACCAGGCTGTTCTTATCCTTTGGGAAACCGCATCATCCAGTAGCTTCATCTACTATTGCAAGATGGCTAAAAGTAGTGATGGAATTAGCCGGAATTTATGTTTCACATTATACTTTAGCACATATCACTCGTGCAGCTTCTACCTCTGCAGCAGCAAGGGTAGGAATTTCTGCTGCTCAAATTTTACTGACGGCAGACTGGTCATCGGTGAACACCTTTGCCAAGTTTGATAAGCGAGATGTCCCATGTAACGAAGCTTATGGAAGAGCAGTCCTGTCTTCGGCTCAGCTATGAAATACAAAGTGAGGCTCGACGACGAGGACGAAATATAATTTCCAATTATGTAAGGGTACTCACCTGCCATATAATTGGAATTATCTGAGGCCGAGGAGGAGAGACTCACCTCCCTCCCTCGGTGCTTCAGTTCTCTTCAGCCTCCCACCCGTCTTCTGTTGGTCTCCGGCTAGGTTGTACTTAACAAAACAATTAACGGTGATGTCATCAAATGTTAGAGCACATACTTGTAAGACAAATATATGGTGGCCCTGAAGGGCATCACAAACATAGCATCAGTTTGGCAACAGCTAGTAGTTCAAAAACACCTGAGTTCAAAAACGTGTGCAGTTTAAATGATGTCATGATGATGTCATCAAGTGTCAAGTTACATGCAGAAAACCTCGAAAAAGTGAACTCCATAGGGCCTGTTTTACGTACTTGAACAGGCATGATTTTCAAAGTGAGCAGATGAATCTAATTTTGATCTATATATTGTTCGTTTGCTCTCTTTTACTTCCGGAAGCTCAAAATCAAGCAATCAAAAATTCAGATTTTCAACATCTACGGGGACCATATGACCATTCGAAGGATCAATAACATTCACAGAAACATTCACTAGAATTGATAACATTATCAAGACGTCATGTTGGCCTCACGAAAAATGTGCCTTTTATAAACATGTATCAGGGTACATCCAATCATCATGAAAAGTTCTGGGTAGGCAGGATATGTCACAAGCATTGAAAATCCGAAGTGACGTCAAAATCATCAACTCATGTTCTTATGCTTTTTAAAATGTTTTTATTTACTTTCTAGACTCAAAGAGGCTCAGACGCAAAAAAAAAACATCGCGGAAAAGCTGTATGTACTGTTGACAAACAGTCATACATCTCTCGTTAGCGGTTCCGCACTGTATGCGGAACCGCTATTGTTTTCGTCAAGATTTTTTTTTTTTTTTTTTTTTTCCGCCAAAATCCTCATTGAGATTGTACACGGATTTTCTAGAGGTCACTTTTGTCATTCAACAATCTCAGATCTAAATAATAACGGGCACATACATAGACCCTATAGCGAACTCGTGTCTCGAAACATGACGTCATGATGACGTCATCAGGTGTCAAATCACAAGCCATTTAACAACATTTTGGTCAATCTTTGAACCTCCATATCGCATTAACCGTATAAGACCGCAACTTGCTTTTTGCGGCAACAGATAGAGTTCACATAGGGCTTCATTGTTTATTGTGTGCGTGAAATCACGTGACCCTTCATTCCGGGTCAAATCGGCCCAAACCGGAAGTGGCTCATAATTTAAAATTGGTGAAATATTTCGAATTGCTTTCAACGATGTTAGTATCCGGCTAGGTTGTACTTAACCCAAAAAATATTTGTGACGTCACAAAATGTTCGAGCGCCCTCTAGCGGCAGGTTGAAAAATTTATAAAATGAATAATTAGTCGATGTGTGTGGCGAAGTTTGTTGAAATCACTTTATAATTGATGTATATAATCGGCTTCATGCTAAGAACAAGTTGAGGGGGAGAAAAATTTATGACGTCATCAGACCGGAAGTTGCAATGAAAAGACCTTTAAACCTTAAAACATTGCTGTAAAATCAACCGCGAGAGATATAATCCAGATATTTGCTTCAGATGGCAGAGTTGACATAGCTTTCGAGCTTTCTGATAATGACGTCACGATGACGTCATCAAATATCGGATTACAAGCAATCAAAGATTTCTAAATTTAATCTTTGAAAATCAATATAAAATCAATCGAGAGAGATATTATTTTGCTTTTTACGGGAACTGATAGAATAAGCCAGGGTCTTCATTTTTGATATTACGTGCAAAGTCACGTGACCCTTCCTTCCGGTCCAAACCGGAAGTACCTTATAATTTGAAAGTTTAATCTTTGAAAATCAATATAAAATCAATCGACAGAGATCTGATTTAGCTTTTTGTGGGAATTTATAGAATAATCCAGGCTCTTCATGTTTTATATTACGTGCAAAATCACGTGACCCTTCCTTCCGGTTGAAACCGGAAGTGCCTTCTAATTTGAAATTGCTAAAAGATGTGAACTTGCTTTCAACAATGTTAGTCTCCGGCTAGGTTGTACTTAACAACAAAATTACTGGTGACGTCATAAAATGTCAGAGCGCCCTCTAGCGGAAGGTTGAACAATGTTAAAAATGCATAACCAGTTGATGTGAGTTTGTATATGCCGGCAATCGTGGACCTAGGACAAAAGAATTCGGGCGTAGACAAAGAGGTCCACGTTTGACCTAACGTCCACGATTGAAAATCGTGTACAAAACCAATGGGAGGCCTTCCAAAAAAGTATAAACAAAAGAGGAACAATGGGAGGTCCACGATTGAACCCGTTTACATGACTGTGTGTGTTGATGTGTGTGGCGAAGTGTCACATGACATCAACCTAAATTTACCAAAGTAGCAACATACATCTTCCGTCAATAGAGGGCGGTATATAACTCGAATCGAAATTGGGTGTGAGTGATGCGTGCCGATTGTATCTTCGGCTGCGGGTACGTCCGTATATTTCACATTACAACAACCTTCAACCTACTTTGAGTAAGGTATTCCCAATGTTTTGTGTACTGATCTTGAACGTTATTTTTCTCACAAGCAATGTTAAGTGACTCGTGAACAACTGAAAAACCGGAACCGCCTGTACCCGTCCTCGCGACGGGAACAGTTCTCGTCTTTTTTTGCTTCCTTTTCAGACTTTTGCCCATAGCATTTGTACACGTTTTCTTTCTGACCGGCACTTTGGCTACTTTGGTGCACCCGATTGCCTTTAAACTTGGCAGACACTTAGACAAACTACTCAGAATGTGTCCCGAACTTTTTAGTCATGATGACGTCAGCACGTGATTTTTTATGAATTTTTGAATTTTGAAAATCGTAACATTCTTTTCAATATATCTAGCGAACGAAACAAGATATTTTCAAAATTCTTTTTGTTATAGCTTTGGTATGTCTCAAAGATATGCCCTAAAATGGAGAAAATGTGTGACGTCATGATGACATCATCAAAAATGTGCTTTTTTAAAACACATATAAGGATAGGTCCGATCGTCATGAAAATTGGTGGGTAGGTAGATACTGTCACTAGCATGCTGAATCCAAAGTGACGTCATGATGACGTCATCACGTGATTTTTTATGAATTTTTCAAAATTTGAAAATCGTAACACTCTTTTCAATATATCTAGCGAACAAATCAAAATATTTTTAAAATTCTTTTTGTTATAGCTTTGGTATGTCTCAAAGATATGCCCTAAAAGGGAGAAAATGTGTGACGTCATGATGACATCATCAAAAATGTGCTGTTTTAAAACACATATAAGGATAGGTCCGATCGTCATGAAAATTGGTGGGTAGGTAGATACTGTCACTAGGATGCAGAAGCCGAAGTGACGTCATGATGACGTCATCACGTGATTTGTTATGAATTTTTGAAATTTTGAAATCGTAACATTCTTTTAAATATATCTCGCAAACAAAAGAGTTTCAAAATTCTTTTTGTTATAGCTTTGGTAGGTCTCAAAGATATGCCCTAAAAGGGAAAAAAATGTGTGACGTCATGATGACGTCATCCAAAATGTGCTTTTTTAAAACACATATGATAGGTCCGATCGTCATGAAAAGTGGTGGGTAGGTAGATACTGTCACTAGCATGCAAAATCTGAAATGATGTCATGATGACGTCATCGTCAATTTTTTTTATGATTTTTGAAATTTTTGAAATTTCATTTTAATCACAATTTTACACAAAAAAAACAAAACAGCCCTGTGTTTGTCCACAAACACTGTACCAGATGTCTAGTTGTAATTATATTAGGAATGAAAAAAAAATTGAAAATGTTCCAAAAGGTTATGCATTTACAATTTACAATGTACCCGTTTCTCATTGTACTGTATGATTTGAAGGTACTTTCGAAGGGTGAAACGTGATTTGATGGCGCGTGTGCGGCTCCATTTCATGATGATACATATTGCGAGAGTCAATGAGACACGTCCTGCACCAAACAAGGCGATCTCTCACGCGCACGATCAACAGTTACACGGGTAAGTTTTCACACTGCAGCTTTAACACGTGTCAGACTTCTCTACACGGGCCGAGAGCTCCCCACCCACCTCCCCAGCAGGGTTAGTTTATACACGGGTTGAGCGCTCGACACGGGTCAGTGCCATATTGAAATGTTGCTGTGTGAAAAGGTCGCTTTTCAACACGTGTCAGACCCTTGTTCTGACTAGAGAGGTGTGCTGTTCTTCAAAGAATGATAACGGTTTTATTATCTGTATGATGCTTCCAATACTATCAGCACACACTTTGCCTAATGCGTATAAACGAATGTCTATGTGTGTAACGATGAGGCGGAGCGCCAATGTGCATTGCAATCGAATGTTGAGTGATACGCGCTCCTTTTTCTAGGTGAAGTTCTTCACCTGACCAGGGGGGTGTTTCATAAAGAATGCCAAACAATTAATCTTATCTATTAATCTTGAATCTAAATTAATCTTAGATCACAATTAATTGTAAAATTGTGTTTTATAAAAACAATCTTAGCATAAGTTCGAATGAGTTTAAATTAAGAATAATATTAATTGTATCTTAAGACTTCAATATTATTGACAGAGGCTGAAGTGCAACCTTTGACCTATAGCAACTTTTTTGCTGTCAACACTTTTTTCAAGTCGGCCATCTTGTTTTTCAGTGCGAGTGGTGAGTAGAAAATGCATTCAGTTTTCGATAATCTATAATTTAATTAAATATATGCAGGGTTGACTATTCTTTCATTTGTGTAAATGAATGGGTTTGTTTTCTGCTGATTGACATTGCTGTTTTCTCAGCGTAAATCGGCGAGTGACAGCGACAGGGCCAGCGGTGCTTAGTGCCCCATCAACATACTGTTGTTGATACGCTGTGCGTAGCGCCGTAACACTGATAGTGTTAGGCCTAATGTTTTATGTCAGGCTGTAGCTGAAGTTTATGCTATGCATTTGTTTAGTTAGTTTGATTTTGTTTGGTCAAGTTTCAGGCGATTGTGTAGTGTAGGGCCCTGTTCCCTATAACTTATAATAGGCAGATTCATGAATTGTTTTACTTGCTTCAATTCTTTTGAATGTTATTATCACTGGAAAGAGTAAAAAAATAGAAATAAAATGAGGGGTCATTGGTCATGATAGGGTAACCCTATGCAAAGTTACGGAATTTTGTTGATTTATACTTTTGGTCATCTGGGTTACAATTTCAGGCAAAAGAGTAGTGACCATTATGTATTATAAATTATTGGCCCGTATATGTAGGTTTTTATGTAATATACAGTGTGTGGCAGCGCCAGACTTTAAAAATGTGGGGGGGGGGGGGGGGGGGTCAGGGGCAGGGAAAGGGCAAGTGAGGGGCGAAGTTATAAAAAAAATTGGGGGGGGGGGGGGGGGGGGTGGGGCAAGACTGAAAAATCGAAGGGGGGCGGGGCACAGACATCATTTGACGCATGGGGGTGCTGTTCAAAACATTAAAATACGTATTTATGTACATTTGGCCATTTTTTCCCAAGGATTTCCAGTCTTAAATAGGCAGTCACAGTGCAATAAACCTTTTACTATGAGTCTTTTACTTCATTTGGTACTTTTCTTTTCATTAATTGGGGGGGGGGGGGCAAACTAGGGGGAAAGGCCGATGATTGGGGGGCCATAGCGCCGGCACTGAATGTAAAGCCGGAAAAAACACACAAAGTTATTAAGGCTACAGACAAATCTTTGTAAGGTTTTCAGTCTGAATAGTTTATTCACATATCAATTAACTTCCTGTATTATTGTGCCATAATAATAAATTGTGCTATCACATACGCAATAATTAAGACTCAAAGTGGCTTCCAAAATGGCTGCCAAAATGTGGGCAAACAGTTGGTGTTGAGTTGTAAAGTAGATTGCATACATCCAGACAGCCCTGATAAAACTTTGTAAATAGCTGTTATTTTAAATTAATAAGTTCATAATTTTGAGTAGTTTAATATATTTAAAATGGCCACCAAAATCCAAAATGGCCACCAAAATTTCAAAATGGCTTCCAAAATGGCCATTAAAATGGCTTCCATAATGGCTGCCAAAATCTATGATTTTTGGCAATTAATTGGCGTGAATGTAATGGTACAGTACATTTGACGTTATATATTTAGTCCTTTAGACATACATGTACAGGTCTCCATTGATAATATCAGCTAAAACCTCTGCTACAGTTTGAAAGACAGACTCTTCCTCTCCGTCAAATTTACAACAATATTCTATACTTTCAGGGTTGTTGTTAACTATTGATAAGATAATACCACTGCACATAGAGTCCCCATGTTTTGTTGCCCACTTCTGATCAAATTTAAATTGAACCAATGATTCTGGACATTTTACAATGTCCAATATTGATGAATCTTGAACAATCAGCTGTGTAAGTTCAAGCAAGTAAGCTTCAAGATCTGTTTGTGATAGCTTTGTGACTGCTTTCTTTTGTTTGTGTTTCATTTGAAGAATTTCCTGTCTGAGTTTGATCTGCGCTTTCAAAGCACTAATCCGTTGTGTTTTGTTTAAATATTTTAGTCCAGCATCATTATCAGCTTGTGAACACCACACTTTATGTTTGATCACACTTTCAAACATTTTCTCTTGTTCTGTACGCTTGTTTTCTTCTCTATTTTCAAGGAGTCTTCTTGATTCTGTCAACTGTTCACTTATTGTTGCCACCAATGTATGTTCTCTTTTTCTGTCCCTCTCTCTAACTTGTCTACCTTCTTTTGTTGCCTTCGCAATGATGTCTGCTTGCTCTTCCTTGGTCTTTTTGTCAAGATAGGCCTGCTTTACTTTGTTTGCTTTGAAGACCACTTTCTTGCCGATAGTTGCAGGCTTCGCAGACCTTGCTCTCTTCTCACTCCCATCATAATACGAAAACATTCGTTCACCCGAAATATTATTACTTGCACATGAGGCAGCTTGCTTGGTCAGCTGCTCCGAGGGGTTGTGAAACTTCCCTCCTGGCAAATGATCTGCTAGCTGTCTTTTCATTACATCGGCTATCTCAAGCAGCAGTAATGCGAAGATATACGTGCTGTCTCATCATCAGTTGTCGACGACTCTGTTAGTTTGTCCAGTGTTACGTCTGCCTTCACCGGGGTATCAAATGCTGTGGTGTTGAAACCCAAAATTATGTCGTTTGTACATGCTGCAATGTTTTTGAGGACGGTCTCACACATGCTGTTTGTTTCTAGAATATTGTGGTGTGTGCCCTGCCACCGCATCCATGGGCCTGTTATATATTTGTCTGTTAACCCCAAGGCCCTGAGTGTGGGGAGAACGTCTCCATCTTTGAGTGCATTATTGATGGCCATGTGAAGTGCGTTCCTGGGTTTTGTGTACTTGGCAAAAAATTCCTGTATATGTTCATTGTATACATAAACAAGGCTGGCGTCAACAAAGAAAATATTGAAACGATTACCCACCCATCGTGGAAACAACGTTGTATTTTCCCCTGCCCCAACTCCTCTCTCTCTCAAGAACCGCGGAATTTCTTTCGGCAAGCCTGAACCGCTATCATGAAAGAGTTTTTCCATTGCTCTTATTGTTGCTTGTGCTTTACACTCTCCTCTGTTGACATAGGGGTACTGAATCCCGCTAGTCCACATTTCATTTTCGTGTTCTTTGATTTTCTTTGCACACTGTTTGTGTATTGTATCTAAAGGGTGCACAGCACATCTGAACGAGTTTAGTTTATTACCAGTTAATTTCTCGAGTTCTTTGTCTACAGCAGAGTTTGTGATGCATCTGTCGGTCATGGTATTTGAGATATCTCTCATAATGTCGCTGACTCTGAGATCGCAAGCAATATTTTAGGAATCAACACGTGCTTCACTGAAGTGTCTTCGCAAAAGTCATGGAAATCTTTATTTCTGAAACTGGATTCCAGTTTAACACCATGAATCATTAGGCACTCCGTGAAAACTATAAATGAAAAGAAAAACAAGAAGAAACCTTAAGTAAGAAACTATACCTCCACTTCAACCTAGCGACAAGTACAATAATGTGAGGCTGATCCTTAATTAGTTATGTGTAATTGCAAGCAGAAAAAGGGGCGGATTTAACATGTCAAATAAACCAACATATGTGCACTACATAAATGGGGTGTAAGATCATCTACATGAACATGTATTAAGAATTCTAACCTGCATCCAATCCTTAGACAATCACAAACCATTTTACGAAACCTATAAGATCATTGCTTGATTAAACAAATTAATGTTAGAGAAGTACATGTCCACTTTAAGTCCACTGCATGGGTCCGTAATGCACACACACATGAGTTCATATTGTTCCTCATAAATCAACGAAATTTAACATCGTAAATCACAGAAAATTACTTATTTATATTACACACTGAAATCATAATCATTAAAAGTAACAATCATTCATACCTCCGTGCCTCTCAGTTCTGACATTTGGCTGAAATATAATGGAAAATCTAAGGGATTTACGCAGCCAAATACTCTGAATTTCTCCGAGTCAACGAGTGATCGAATTTGTCATGGCGCAACTCGTCCTGTCAATGGAGGGCGCTGTAACTACGCACCGTACTGGACCAACGTCAGTTACATGGCTCCCCTAAATTAGGACACTAATTTACCTCAAGTACTGCATATGGTTTCAAATAACAAATCTCATCAAAGCTTGCACCTGAAGTCTCATTTCTGAAGTCATAAGTTAAAGCGGAGGCATTCCTAATGCAGAAATACAACTTGGTGCAAAACAAACATGTGAATGAAAACATTAACAATGAAAGGTTAACCTTTAAATCACATAAATCTAAACACCCAAAAGGGGTAGTTTTAGATCAAATCACAAACAATCTAATATGAAAACTGCTGCAGGCAATCTGAAATATATTTGCCCAGTCTAAGTGTAGATCCAAAAAAAGTCTAAGGAAATGTAGCAGATAATCAATGCAGAATTCCAAAGAATCATGTCCTCAACTTCTGATCGATTTGAATCAATTCGCAAACAGTTCTTGAGTAAACAGTTTCAATCATCAAACTGGTAAATATATTTACAGTTATGGCTCATCCGGTGGGGATTTCCCCAGTCTCCCGAATGGACATACCTTGGTCCCTTCAAGGCTCTGCTGGGAAGACAAGAACCAGCTTGTGGATTGGGCGCTCCAGAAGTCTAATAGGCTTGATGCGCTTTCCCAGGTTGTTGATCTGTGCGTCGCCCATCGCCAGTTTCACCTTGCGGACATGCTTGTCATCAGATGGGTAGACTTCCTCGATCCTCGCCAGTGACCAATGATTCCGTGGAGTGTTCTCGTCCTTCAAGAGCACAACATCTCCAACACAGGCCTCTCGCTGGGGCTGTGTCCATTTTTGGCGCGTTTGCAGACTGTGCAGAAACTCTCTCCTCCAACGTGTCCAGAATTCATTGACGAGGTGTTGCACCCTCCTCCATCGTTTCGTCAAGTACAGATCCTCTCGTTGGAAGTTTCCTGGAGGTGGAAGAAGAACCTTTGATTTCATGGTTAGTAAGTGATTGGGGGGTCAAGGGTTCCGGACTGGTGGGGTCGCTCAAGGGATCGACTGTTAGTGGTCTGCTGTTGATGATGGCTGTTGCCTCATACAGGAACGTGCGCAGAGATTCATCATCGAGCTGATGGCCAGACTGTTGCATTAGAGTTTGTAGGATGCTGCGGGTGGACCGAATGAGTCGTTCCCATGCCCCGCCCATGTGGCTTGCAGAAGGAACATTGAAGTTGAACTGCACGTAGTCGCATTCGCCTCTTAACAGGAAATCTCTGACCTTCTGGCGATCAATCTCGGCCCAAGCTTTCTCAAACTCAGTTTCTGCTCCAATGAAGTTTGTTCCCCTGTCTGACCGGAGTTGGCGTACTGGACCACGCAAAGCCATGAACCTTCGAAGGCCATTGATGAAGGCATCGGTGCTCATTGAACACAAAGTCTCAATATGCACAGCTCTTGAGGCCATGCAAGTGAAGAGAAGACCGTACCTCTTCAGCTCCCGCCTGCCCTCCTTGATCACAAATGGCCCAAAGCAATCCATACCGCAATAAGTAAAGGGTGGTGCTGGTGTGAGTCTATCATTAGGTAAGTCTGCCATTTTCTGTGTCTGGGGTGAGCTGCGGAGTCTGCGGCAGGAAACACACCTTCTGATGAATCTGGAGACTGCACCACTCCCTCCTACTATCCAAAACCCACTCGCTCTCAGCAAGTTGAGTGTCATCCCTCGTCCTTGGTGAGCAGCCCGTTGGTGATAATGACCAATCACCAACTCCGTTAGATGATGCCTCTGGGGTAGAATGGCTGGGTGTTTACTCTCAAAGGATTCGCTGGATCTTCTGATGCGTCCCCCAACTCTCAGTATTCCACTTCTATCTAGGAAGGGGTCCAAACGGTGGAGACGACTGGCCTTCTTCACATGTCGTCTGGTTTGCCTTTCGGTGGCACCAATATTTTTCAAGGATTCGAGGACAGAAATCTCGTCAGCAAAGGACTCCTCCTGCAGTCGCTTAAGTATCGTCATTTCGGCCTGATTCAGATCTTCAGCCGTTACTGCTTCCTTGATAGCTGACCCTGGGGCTGCTTTTAGAACTGATGGATGGTTCTTCTCCTCACAACGCCTCTTCAGACAAGAGATGAAGCGCAGACAATTTGCAAACCCTCTTTTGGCACGGTACCAGCTGGAGAAGCGGTTCAAGCGGTCCAACTCAAAGCCTGGTTGAATTGTACTGGTTGCATGAGCTTGAATCTTCTTCACCTCTGGGTCGTCTGGTGTCACACTGAAGTGCGACTGATAATCACACATGGGAACTTTCTCCTTCCAAAGCATTTCCGGTCCGGAGAGCCACATTGGCATCTTGATGAGTTGGCTGACTGTCAAGCCCCGGGATGCCACATCAGCTGGATTATCCTTGCTGACAACATGACGCCATTGTGAAGGAGAAGTTGTGTCCCTGATCTGCCGTATTCTGTTGGCGACGAAGATGTGAAAACGTTTTGCATCGTTGTAGATGTATCCTAAGACCACACTGCTGTCTGTCCAAAAGAACTCCTCGTAGTCAAGATTGAGTTCCTTCTTTAGGAATGAGCTGACTCTGGTGGAGACTACAGCAGCAGCCAATTCAAGGCGAGGTATTGTCACAGGCTTCAGTGGCACAACTCTGGACTTGCCCATCACTAATGTACAGTGTACTCTACCGTCAGAGTTGATGAGTCTCAAATAGGAACACTGGCCGTAACCGGATGTGCTGGCATCTGAGAAGTGATGCAGCTGGGCTGTCTGTACCTCACCAAAGTCAGCAGGTTTGTAGCATCTCTTTATGGACAGTGATTGAAGATTTTTCAGGTCGTTTCTCCACCTTTCCCATCTTGCCCTCAGTATCTCTGGAAGCGGGTCATCCCACCCGGCAGACCCTCTACACAGTTCCTGAAGGATCTCTTTACCTACCAGCACAACAGGCGCCAGTAAGCCCAGTGGGTCATAGACTGACATTACGGTGGAGAGTATGCCTCTTCTGGTAAGGGGTTTGTCTTGAAGTGTTATCCTGAAGTTGAATGAATCTGACTCGATGCACCATTGCACCCCCAGTGCTTTCTCCAAAGGAAGATCATCATGAAGGAGATTGACTTCTCTGATGCCCTTTGCTCGATCCTCAACCGATACGGAGTTCAGCACTTCTCTTGAGTTTGAGATAAATTTGTGTAAATGGAGGCCTCCCTTCTTGCAGAGCTGTCTTGTTCCGGAGATCATGCTGATCGCTTCCTCCTTAGAAGCAACAGACTTCAGCCCATCGTCCACATAGAAGTCATGAAGGACAAAATCTGTCACCTCTCTCCCAAACTCTGCCACATGATCTTTGGCTAGTTGCTTGAGTGCAAAGTTTGAACATCCGGGGGAAGACGCTGCCCCAAACAAGTGCACCCTCATGCGGAATTCACCTGGTGGTTGCCGATAGTTTCCATTCGGCCACCAAAGAAACCTCAAGTAATCTCTGTGGTTGGCACTGACCCGGAACTGGTGAAACATCTCTTTAACATCACACATAAAGGCAATGTTTTCCTGTCTGAATCTACAGAGCACCCCTACCAGTTTATTTGTCAGATCTGGTCCTGTAAGCAGGTGGGAGTTAAGTGATTCGCTCTTGTACTGTGCGCTGCAGTCAAAAACAACTCGCAGTTTGTTGGGTTGCTGGACTCCATGATGTGGGACGTACCAAGCGGAACTCTCACGACGAATGCTGTCAGGCACTGGCTCAGCATACCCGTCAGCGATAAGTGCGTCCACAACCTTGGAATACTAATGCTGATAATCTTGATCTCTTTCGAATTTGTTTCGAAGGTGGCCAAGTCTCTTGCTAGCCATGGACTTGTTGTCCGGCAGGTTTGGCTCTTCTCCCTTGAAAGGCAAAGCCATCTCGTAGTGGCCATCCTCTGTAAGGTGGATGTATCTTCCATAATTCTCAGAAACCGGACATCATTTTGGGAAAGTGATGTGTTTTCCTCCTTAGCTTCACAGAAGTCAGCTTCCAACAAGCGTGTCACCTGAAGGGGGCTAATTTCCTCCTTTGTTGTTACACCTTGGGTGAACACTACATGACTCTTAACACCTTTGTTGTGAGTCAGATCTGTTGGAAGTTCACAGGCCGTCAGACGATGACTGAGGCCGATCTTGTCATCTATACAGCTCTCATACTCATCAGGCTTCATCACGCCAACAATGCTCCATCCCAAGTCTGTTTTCAGTCCATAAGGCCCGTCATCGACTGGTGGGATAACTTCTCTCGGAGCTAAGGCCTTGGTGCAATCGTATCCGATCAGAAGTCCAATCTCACATGGCTGGACTGGAAGCAGGTGTTCCTGTAGTCTCGAAAGATGTGCATGTGAGCTTGCCATGTCAGGATTTGGGATGTGACTTCTGTTGGCGGGCATGATGTCTCTTGAGTAGGTGGCTGGGAGAGGAATTTTCTTATTGCTGTTGTGAGCACGAACAGCAAGTCCTTCAAGTCTCTCACTGGGGACTCTCTCATCCTTGCTGGTCATTGTAGAGAGAAAGAGGTTGACCTTGACACCATTTAGTTCCATCGCAGTCTTAGTGGACTCGAGTATGAATGTTGTATCTGATTGGGTATCGAGAAGAGCATAGACCATCCTTTCTTGAGGTCCTGAATGATGCGACAACCAAACTGGGACTACCATGGTACTCTTCGCAATGTCGTTGTTTGAGTTCAGCTGGCAAACACTAGTTGTGTGTGAGCTCACTGAGGTGTGGTCCTCTCGTTTCTCTGGATCCATGGTCGTTTGGTCAGTCTGGTTCCTGCCCATGTCACCATGCAGCAGGGTCGGATGTCGCCTCTTGCACACTGCACAAGTGTTTCTCCTTTTACAATCCCTTGATCTGTGGCCAGGCCGAAGACATCCAAAACACAGACCTCTGTCTTTGATATAGACCTTTCGATCTTGAAGGGTCTTTGCTGCAAACGCTTCGCAGTTGTCCAGGTTGTGCGATTTCTTGCACAACACACAGGTACGGATATAGGGCTTGTCTTCAGGTCATTAATTCCTTTTTAGGCATGCCCAACTGGTTGGTCATTCAAGGGATATTTATTGCTCCCTGCTGGTGTTCGTCCTTCATCCAGTTATCAACTCCCCCAAGGGGATTACAGCTTGAGATAAGAGAGGGTTGTGGTAGGAGCTGGGGCAAAAACCCGAAAATGCTCCATACTCGGGCATTCTGGTAAAAGAAGATTCACGGCACCAGGGGCCGTTCTGACACTCCCTTTGGGTTGTTTGTGCATAGATCATTATATACTCTAATACTTGAAAACTAATTTTTGTTCATTCTTATTGCAGCATTGACAATGCATTTAAAGAAAGAAAGTATTGAACAGTTGCCTGCTTTCTCCCTTACATAATATAATAGCCCTCAAACAGCATAACTTTAAATGATTAAGACACATTACTTTTCGGCTTAAGAAATGTTTCTGTCGTGTGTATGTGTGCTCAAGAGTGAATCAATAATGATTCAATCTAACCATTTGTACAAACTGTAGCAGCTATACATACTGTATATATGTACCTACTCTCAGTGACCTTTGATATATTCAACATGTTGAATTCAAATTTATACAGGATCAACCAAGCACATCAACCTGAATCTCCAAGCTGTAGAGTTCAGCTAGATGTAGTAAAAGTCAATATCAATCCCAGCCAGCCCCCCCCCCCCCCCAAGCTTCATTTCTTTAGATCAAAACGCACACAGACGGATCGAAGTAGATTTACCAAATCTGATCTTGTTAAATTCATGTATTGTGTTATTGTACAAGTACATGTACACAAACTTCAGAGGCTGTTACCGTTGATTGAAAACTGAGTCCGCTAATTTTTTTTAATATTATTGTTTCATTTTGTAAATTTTGGTGATCCACAAACTGCAGAATACATTATGCAAGATGCATGGCAAGGTCATGTCATTTATATTTATTTTAACTGACCTTTTTTTTTTCTTCAAAATTGTCCAATAAGTTTTGCTTCGCCATTGTTCCATAAATGTAAAAAATAACATCCTTTTATTTGCATGCTTGTGAGTGCATGCAACATTGATAGTACACTGATTAGAGAAATGGAAATTACATATTGTGACGTTTCGACCGGCCGCCCTATCCTGAGGCCAGTCCCCTTGGTAGCGTACCGTCTTGATGGCGTTGAACCCCTGCAGTGGTGGGCTACAGCACCAGTTATTCCACCTCCCTACAGTCGGTGGAATGGATCCTCAGTGGAATACCGTCGGTGGAATATCCCCGGTGGAATGTCCCCGGTGGAATACCGCCGGTGGAATGTGGAATTTGGAAGGGGGCTGTGGAATCGGACTATGGAAGGGGGAGTAGGGAAGGGGTAATTCCTGAGGTTTGTCATTCCCTCAGGCCCTATTATTTAACCTGGGACTTTGGTCCTAGCATTAAGTGATTCTCAGTCTAATTTACAATAATTCGAGCCAGTGGAATGAGTGGAATCGGAGTCAGAAATCACAAACAGTGGTTATGCCTTTAATCACTCCTCTTCATCCTCCTTATTCGTCTAGTATTATTTAAACTCCAATTACTTGCTCCAATCATGAAATAATCACTTATTCTTCTGCCTAAACTCCAACCCTGCAGCTGCTTTTATACCCCCTGAGTCCCCATAGCCCATGTACAAACGCTATCTGCCATACAACAGTGCATAAGTCCAATTGACCAATCAGCTGCTAGGATTCACCAGTATGCAAAGTGTGGGTGACTCAGTGCTATACAGTTATTATACATACAGTTCGTGCTTCAATTTAACACATACAGTTCGTGCTCCGTCACATAGCCCCCCTCTCAAAGTTTTCAGTCCCTGAAAACTAAATTACAATGTTCCAATAATTCTTAGTGTCTGTTGCAAAAATACAAGTAGTGTTTCCAAAGCTAAGTTGAAGTATCAAAAATACAGTGGACTTCTTTTACACTTCCCTCAAAATATCTGATTTATAAACACCAAAATTAATTACAGTTCTCTAATAAATTTCTCTTACGATAAAATTATTCATCTGCTTGACAACAAAATGAGCTTATGTAAAATATTACAAAACTTCTATTAACTGGAAAAATATATAAACGTTATAGTTGTATACCTTCTTACAAAAAGTCCTTTATAAGTAACTTTATCAAAAGATATCAAGAGTCCGCAAAAAGTAACTTTATCAAAAATAAAGAGTCCGCAAAAAGTAACTTTATCAAAAATACAAAGAGTCCGCAAAAAGTAACTTTATCAAAAATACAAAGGGTCCGCAAAAAGTAACTTAACAAGAGATTAGGTTTTATCCAAAGTTTAATTTAAATATTAACGTTCATGTTGAAGTTTCTCTTGATTTCTTCCTGGTGGATCCTAACATCGTTCCGATAGAAGGTCGTTGTAATTGTCATTTCAATCCTATCGGCGGTTCCCTGGGTCCTCGGGTTGACGTCATGACGGTCTACGTCCGCCTCGCTCTCCGATGTGGAGGAATCCGCGATCATGGTAGGTTCCTCTTGAAGCTCTCTTATCATGGTTTTGAGGCATTTCCCGCCAAAGCGCGGGTGTAGGGGAGCGGTGTTGGCAGATGTTGAGACTGGGGCAGCGGGTGCTTCCAGGAGTTCGAGGGTCGGTTCAAGAGGAAGTGGAGGCAGTGAGGATGAGGTGTGGGGGTTCGGCGGTGTGGATACAGGGCGAGTCGGGCGTGGTGTGATGTTCTTACTGTCTTTCCAGGGTGTCCCGGCGGGTGAAGTAGTCTCCACAGGTATCACAATGGAATCTCCTGTCCTTGTCGCGATGCACTTCACGGAGATGGCGGCACAAATTGGACTTTTGTGTGCATTTCGTCTTGCACCCTGGGCGGGGACACATGTGCTGAGGTTCCCGTTGGTCATGGCGGGGATCCGGTCGGTGATCCCTGTCTGGTCGTTTTACTCTTTCCTCACCAACTTGTTTCTCGCCACTCCGCTTGTTGCCAACCCGTTTCTCACCACTCCGCTTTTCTTCTGGCATGCCGACCTTTGGTTTAGGCTTGGGGTGATAAATAGTTACTGTGGAGTACTGGTGAACTACTGATGGTGTAATGCTGTCGGTGGAATATTGGTGGAATATTGGTGGAATACGGTGGAATATGGCTGATCAGTCACGGTGGAATTCGGTGGAATATCGCTAAGTCGCTCTGCACATGTGCTCAGGTCGAAGTCCAAGTGTGAAATGACACTGGTACTGTATAGGGCGTGACCGCGCCGATACGGCTCCGTGTGCGTGCGCGCTTCGCACACAATGCAGTAGCGGTATGCAGTAAGCTCAGGTTACTTCGCCTGCCGCCGGCGTTGCTATTGACAACTCGCAGGAAACACACGAGGGCGCTATATTTACAACTCTTGTAAATTCGAATTCCACGGCCACTTTTATCCGACAAACGTTACTTATAGTCCTCCAGTCGAATAGGACGCCTGCGGTTCCTTGCGGGATACCTTCGCTGTATTTTCGGGGAACTTCCAGCCCTTTTTCTTGATTCATCTGTAGGTTTTTCCGTCTCCTGCTGGTGGTCTCCGCTCACACCATTATTTCCGGAGGGACTTGTTTCATCAGATCCATTTCCCACCTCAACTGGGTCTTCTTGGGTGATGTTTTCTTGAGTGATGTCTGCATTTCCCCACCTTTCAGCCCGTTTCATCACGTCGCCTTCTGCCGTTGCAGGTTGATGGGGCTCCCTGTCTTGCTCCCCCATTTGTTTCTTCTGGCGTGCTTTTGACTTAAGCATCCAGTCTTCCAGTGTTGGCCCTGTGTACAACTTTAACTTGTCATAGTGCACCACTTTAGGTTTCGCCCGTTGTTTCTCCTGAATGCGAAAGGTCACATCAGACAGCCTGTCTGTAACCAAGTATGGACCCTTCCATTTGAATTGCAGCTTAGGCGAGAGACCCTTTTTCCTGGCCGAGTTGTGCAACCACACAAACTTTCCGCTGTCAATGCTCTTCCCTGCAACATGCCTGTCGTAGTTACGTTTCTGCCGCTGATGACTTGCTTTGATGTTCCTTCTCGCCACATTATGTGCTTGACTCATCTTCTTTCGAAGGTTCTGTACATAGTCCGTGGCCAGAGGATTCTCTTCCTCATTTGGTAACTCTGTCAGTGCATCCAGAGGCAGTGCAACCTCCCGTCCCATCAACATGAAGTAAGGGGACTCCGAAGTGCTGTCTTGCGCTGCACTGCGATATGCCATCATGGCGTAGGGAAGTTGCTCATCCCAGTCTTGCTGATCCGGTCTCAGTATGACGCTCACTAAGTCCACCAAACTCTTGTTGAACCTTTCAATGAACCCGTCTGATTTGGGGTTCCATGGGCACGTGCGGGTCTGGTCGATTCCTAGCAGCTTGCACATTTCTCTAAACACCGCTGACTGGAAGTTGGTCTCTTGATCGCTGTGGAGTTCCTTGGGGCATCCATACCTGCAGATGAACTCTTCCACTACCGTCCTGGCTATTGTCGATGTCTGTTGGTTCGGGAGCGCATAGGCCTCTATCCACTTAGTGAACGGATCGCCAATGACAAGAACATAGGCGTTCCCTCGGTCACTTTTCGGTAAGGGCCCCATCACATCCATGGCGATCCTCTCCATGGGTGCTCCCATGATGTATTGCTTTAGCGGAGCCCTTGCCTTCTTGCCAGGAGATTTCCTCTGGGCACAGATCGTACATCGCCTTACTTTTGCCCGCACATCGGCGGACATTCCTGACCAGTAATAATGTCGGCGCACTTTTTTCAACGTCTTGTAGACTCCCTGGTGTCTTGATGTGTTACTGTCGTGTAGTTCTTTGAGCACTTCTTCCCTAAAAGTAAGACTATTTGGCACCTGCCAATCTTTCCATCCTCCGACTCCCATCGTCGTGACAGTATACCACTCTGGACCTTAAGTTGTTGCCATTGCGCCCAGTAGGTCTTTACAGCGGCTGATTCTGCTGAGATTGCTTCCCATGTTGGTCGTTCTCCAGTTTCGACAGCTTGCAGTATCAACTTTATGGAAGAATCTGCCTGCTGTGCGCTCCTCAACTTCTGCAGCGTCCACTTAGGATTCAAGGTGAGGGTTCTGGCACCCCTTTCTTCTTCCCCTCTGGACTCAGTGGCTGTTTCTTCCACTGCCGGCTCCCCTGGCGATTCACTTTTTCCTTCCTCTTCCTCACTTGACTCATCGGTTGTTTCCTCTGCTTTCTGTTCAACTTGAGGTTCAAATCTTCCTTCTTCCTCCCTGCCACATTGCTTGCATGGCTTACGAGACAGTGCATCCGCATTTTGGTGGACTCTTCCAGCTCTGTGCTCGATTGTGAAGTCAAATTCACTCAGGATCTCCAGCCATCTCGCTAGTTGACCCTCCGGGTTGCGGAAATTGGTCAGCCATCGCAATGCCCCGTGGTCGGTACGAACGGTAAATTTTCGCCCATACAAGTATTGCTTGAAGTGCCTCACGTACACCACCACGGCAAGTAATTCTCGTCTTGTAACGCAGTAGTTTCGTTCCGGCTTTGTTAGAGTGCGACTTGCATAGGCCACCACTTTTTCCAGGCCATCACCCTGTTGCTGGGAGAGAACAGCCCCGATGCCAATGTTGCTCGCATCCGTGTCTAAAATGAACTCTCCCTCCATCGTCGGGTATGCTAAGATTGGCGATGTTGTCAGCAGCTCTTTCAGGGTCCTGAAGGCTTTGTCACATTCCGTTGTCCAGTTGAACGCACGGTTCTTCTCTGTAATTTGGTGGAGTGGCTTTGCTACATGGGCAAACCCCTTGATGTACCGCCGATAGTACGAGGCAAGCCCCAAGAAACTTCTAACATCCTTGATTGACTGCGGGGTAGGCCACTCTGTCACGGCCCGGACCTTCTCTGGATCAGTGGACACCCCGTCCTTCGATATGACATGGCCCAGATAAGCCACCCTCTGGCCGAACAGGCAACACTTCTTTGGCTTGAGCTTCAGGCCAGCTCTACGGAGCTTCTGAAACACTTCCTCTAACCTGTCAACCTCCTCCTCCACTGTCTTGGCGTGGACAACGATGTCGTCTAAGTACAGGAGCAAAATCTCCCACTGTAACCCGGCAAAGACCCTTTCCATTAGCCGCTCAAAAGTGGCAGGCGCGTTGCAAAGGCCGAACGGCATTACTTTCCATTGGTAAAGCCCCGACCTCATCACAAACGCTGACTTTACCTTAGCGTCCTCGTCAAGCATCACCTGCCAGTAGCCGCTAGCAAGGTCAAGGGTTGAAAACCATTCAGCCCCCGCCAGCGAATCCAAACTGTCATCCACCCTGGGAATGGGGTAGGCATCCTTCATGGTGCAGTCGTTCAATGCCCTATAGTCGACGCAGAACCTGGTCGACCCATCCTTCTTTCGCACCAGAACTACTGGTGATGCCCAAGGGCTATTTGACGGCTCTATCGTGCCCCTCTCCAAAAGCTGTTGCACCTGCTGGTCAGCTTCAGCTCTCTGCCAAATTGGTAGCCTTCTTGGTGGTTGCCGGACCGGTTTTGCAGCACCTACTTCAATCTTGTGCCTGACCAGATCTGTTCTGCCCAGATCGTCATCTCCCTTAGAGAATACTTGAAAATCTTGAAAATCCCCTAGGAGTTTCTTGATCCTCCAATGGTGACTCTCGGGCACATTCTGGATACTCCGCTCGTATAGGTTAGCTAAATGCCCTGGTAACTGGATTTCTTTATCCTCCTGTCGTTCCAATACAGCCACAGATCCGCCGACTTCCTCCATGCCAATGTCTGCATTGTCCACAGACATCAAAGTTCCAGCAGTACTACCCTTGTAGATGGTAACTGTACTTGTGCCAGGGTTGAACACTCTCACCGGGTAGCGCCTTGCTCCCGCATTCACCAGCGTCCTTGCTATCATCAGCCCCTTTTCATTGACACGTGTTCTGTCGCTTTGCTCGATGATACCCCAGCCATTCAGCTTCCTTTGCTGCTTCAGTACCCCCTGTACTATGGCCTCGTGCCCCGGTGGAATGTTGACCGTCTCTTCCACTAGTACACGACAGCAAAAAGAACAAGAGGTCGTTCCCTTGCATGGAATGATGTGCTCGCCGATACGAAGTTCCATCCGGTCCAGATCCAACTTGCTTCCCGTAGTGAGCAAAAAATTCATCCCGAGAATGCCTTGGTTGGCTATTGAGCCGACGATGACTTCAACCTTGGTGCAATTGCCCCCAATTTGCACATCCATGTAGGCGCTCCCTTGCACCGGTAGCGGCGTACCATCAGCCTGACGGATGACCTCTGCCATCGGTAGCAATTTTGGTTTGCTTGCTCGCCTCATCGTACTAAACTCTTCTGTGGAAATGATGGTTTCAGTTGACCCAGTGTCTATCAGAAACTTGATGGGATATCCACCGATGTTCCCTTGGACGTAAACACTGTGTGCATGAACTCCATTGTCCACTGGCGGGGAATTCCCATTTAACTCGTCTTCACGGTGACGTTTGGGTCTGGCAGTGACGGCCCTCCCACGACCCGCTGGGCTGGCCCACTGGCGTTTCCCGAGGCTTGGCCCTGCCTCTTAGCCGAGGGACAATTTCTTCGGAAATGTCCCAGGCCTCCGCATTTGTAGCATGTTTCATTCTCCCACGATCTCCTTCCTCCACCCACCTGATTTCCTGCACTGCTGCTTGCTCCACTCTCATCATGTTGTCGGGATGAGGTCTGAACCTGCATCGCCTTGGCCAGACCAGTCACCATCGTCTGCAGTACATTCAGTTGCTCTGACATGGCTTGTGTCTGCCGGTTGAATTCCTCTCTAGAGACAGTCTCAACTTGGCGAGTAGCCCTCAGGTTTCGCTGATCCTGCCGGCCACCGTAGTTCCGCTGTCGCTGTCTCTCGGAGTTAAGGAAGGACTCCGTTTCAAGTGCAGCCCGTATTGCATTATCCAAGGTTCTCGGGTGACTTCTAAAAATTCCCGCCCGCACTTCAGCATCTTGGATGGCGTCCATGAAATGTCCTCTGGCCAATCTTTCCCGGGAATCTCTGGGGAGCTCTGGGTAGGCCAGTTCCGTCAGCCGGCGGATACCATGGCCAAGTGTTTGGAGGCTTTCATTTACTCCTCTTGTCCTGCTCCTCAGTTCTGACAAAAATCTCTCTGCCTGTTCCCCAGGGCCATATCGCCGATCCAACCTTGCAGTCAGGTCTGAGTAGCTCAGCTGGTCGCCTTGCTCTCCATCTCCCAGCACCTGTTGAGCTTGCCCCTTCAAGCTGGCTGCCAAGAAGTACGCCTTCTCTTCCGCTGTCCACGCGTTGATCGTGGCGCAAGACTCGAAGTGAGCCTTGTAATCTCGCCAAGGGATGTCCCCCGAGAATCTGTCTGGAATAAAGCTCGGTTTCCGTTGTGCTCTGTGGTGGATGTTTTCCATCTTCGCGCGTGCTATTCCTTCTTGTTCCACTGTCGGCCCTGGTTTCCTGCTCCAGATCACTGATCCCGCCAACCCTTCTTCGAGTCCTTCCACGTTCCATGGTGAAGACTCCTTTGGAGCCTGTTGGTGGCTCGGTTCAGCCCCGGCAGCGGAAACCTGGCACCACGTGCTTGGCCGCTCACTTGAAACTGGCTCATACTTGCTTCCCGTTGGCCCTTGCCCTCCAGGTCCAGCCAAGGACAGGTCGCAAGAGGTGGTCGTGTATACTAGCGTGCCGCACGCAGGTTGCGTCACCGTTGCCGCGAACCCCGGCGAAGTCCTCATCCCTGCCGTCATTGTGCCAAAACCCAGCGGCACATATGACCCGACGGCAGTAGTTCCCGGTGCAGACACAGCTCCAACTTCCACTGCTCTCGTTGGAAGTCCTCTGGGTCTTGCTCCCTCCGGGCTCCAGTCCCCGATGCTCCCGATCGTTGCTGGTTGCCTGTGCCTTGTTTCCTCTATCACCCTCAGCCCCGTTGGGTTGATAATGGGAGTTGACGCCTGCAGTGGACTCTGCATCTGCACAGCTCCACTTGCCTCTCCGGCGTGGCCCATCCAACCACGCTGTGGTGTTCCCTGCTGAATGCCTTCTCGGCGTTGGTCTACGCTGCTTGCAGCTTGTTTATCCATCCACCCCTCTTGAACAGTTTCCATCACTCCAGTAAATCCACCTGGCACTACTGGAACGTGTGCCATGGATGTGACTGGAGAGAACTGCTGTTGAGGCGGTGCTGTGATGGGCTGATGTCCAACGATCTGGTTGCTCTTGGTCCCAGATTCCACTTGAAATGAATCACCGCTTCCTCCTCGGTATCGAAATTCCACTCCCGAGTCGACTTCTTGCACTCGATGACTCGCTGGTGTGACGAGCTCTGGCTCGTCTCTCCGCTCCATGCCGAGTGGTACAGCTCCCCTTGTGGCTCCCTAGTAGCTCCCTATTAGATCGCTCCACTTGCTTCCACTAAAGTTTTTCTTCTGGTGGATCCCACCACTGCCACCAATGTGACGTTTCGACCGGCCGCCCTATCCTGAGGCCAGTCCCCTTGGTAGCGTACCGTCTTGATGGCGTTGAACCCCTGCAGTGGTGGGCTACAGCACCAGTTATTCCACCTCCCTACAGTCGGTGGAATGGATCCTCAGTGGAATACCGTCGGTGGAATATCCCCGGTGGAATGTCCCCGGTGGAATACCGCCGGTGGAATGTGGAATTTGGAAGGGGGCTGTGGAATCGGACTATGGAAGGGGGAGTAGGGAAGGGGTAATTCCTGAGGTTTGTTATTCCCTCAGGCCCTATTATTTAACCTGGGACTTTGGTCCTAGCATTCAGTGATTCTCAGTCTAATTTACAATAATTCGAGCCAGTGGAATGAGTGGAATCGGAGTCAGAAATCACAAACAGTGGTTATGCCTTTAATCACTCCTCTTCATCCTCCTTATTCGTCTAGTATTATTTAAACTCCAATTACTTGCTCCAATCATGAAATAATCACTTATTCTTCTGCCTAAACTCCAACCCTGCAGCTGCTTTTATACCCCCTGAGTCCCCATAGCCCATGTACAAACGCTATCTGCCATACAACAGTGCATAAGTCCAATTGACCAATCAGCTGCTAGGATTCACCAGTATGCAAAGTGTGGGTGACTCAGTGCTATACAGTTATTATACATACAGTTCGTGCTTCAATTTAACACATACAGTTCGTGCTCCGTCACAATATCAATGATATGATGTTTTTTTTACTGAAAGACCAAAAAGTACTTTTAATGAGACTTTTAATGAGGCTGGATTAAAACTTCAAACAATGAGGTACTTCATTGAAATGGCAGACTTGTCTATAAGCGTTTGAGTCTGTTCTTTTTTCCATCAACTGGTAAAATACCGAAACTGCGCCCAGTGGTGTGAGGTTGTAAAGCTGCCATCTCTGAAGAAGTTGATGCCACGCCAGCCACAGCAATCTCCACCTACAGTGACAATTGCACCGGGAGGAGGAGGAGGAGGAGCAGACTTTGACCCAGAGAAGGAGGAGGAGGTGCATGAGGATCTGCCTGAAGATAGTGAATACAAACTTTCAAGTAGAGGAAGTTCCGATTCTGACGTTGAGTCTAGGTAAAGCGATGTGTCCATATAGGAGGGGTATGGGGTTATTCTCAGTGACATTTTCAGTTTATAACTGTACATGTATCTACTTTGCACTAGAGTCTGTTGCTTCAGAACAATAAGAATATTAGGATTATTTATTTATAACTTGATCAATTCCCCACAGAAACACAACAAAATGGGTTACTGGCTGTACAACGCCTAAGAAAATGCCACCGGCGCAGAGCGCGCCCCACAGAAGGACAGGCTGGGTGGAAACCCAACATAGTCGCGTTTCGGTTTGTCTGCGGGAAATGAAATTTGTGACATAAGGCATTGCCGCAAATTCGCTGCTAATAAACGATTCCCAAGGGGGGACACTCAGGTAAACCCCATCGTATAGGTAAAGGGAGAAGTAAGACCATGCGAACTGGGGATGGTGCAAGCAAAATGCGCGCGGTATAGCAGCGCACTGAGATCTAGCCATATGTTCACCGTGGTGCGTTTCCTTTCCAAGGCGGGCTGCGAACGGGCCCCAAAATAAAAAAACTCTAGGGATTATGTCCGACCACACGATCGTGGTACGGGGGTACAAAACAGCACAATCGCGTAGCATGACAGCTATTTGCTGGCGAAGGCCATACTCGTCAACGGTGACAAGATCGTTAGTACCAATGTGTATGATTAAGAATGCTGGAGGAGGATAGGTTCTGCCCATGCCAGCCAGCAGGCCAGAGATGTCCCGAACACCTGCCCCGCCCTTGCCTTTCCAATGAACATTAACAGGGAGGTCAAGCTGTCGCTCCGCCCTGCGGATGAGAGAATCGCCAACAATCCATACCGAATCTAAAGTAAAATTGGAGGCAAGATAAATAAATCCCATTACCAGGAATCGAAATCAAACCTATTGCTCATTACAGGAAACTGACCGACCAAAAGACACCCCCCTACTATGCACTGCCTGCCTGCCTGCCCTGCTATACCTCAAAACTGCAACGCGGCACGTGCACCGGTCGAATGTATGACAAGAATGCATCAGAACGCCAACGGCCCATTTTTGGAATGTCGGCATGGGCAATCCCCAAAGCAGACGCTGAAGATGCAGCCCCAATACGAAAGGAATGGCCCCGAATGTGAGTCTCTCCATGCCCTGCAAATGCAACGGCCTTCCCCAGAACGGCATTAAATTGGTACTGGGGGAGTGGACTGCCATTAAAGTGACAGAAAAATGGGCCCTGACCTATAGAGGGCGCACTGCCAAAAGAGATTTGTCTTGAGATTGCATCAGGCGAATGCATTGGGGAAAACCCCGTTGATTATTTTTGGCATGCCGAAAACGTATGAGGACCGATGGATGCGGAAACGTTCGGACAGGCCGGCAGATCTGTACATCAGCAAGGGTCAAAACGGGTTCTTGGATATGCCGACCTGAGTTAACCGTAAATTCCCCAACCCGCATGAAACCATAGAAAGCACCCAAAAAGACTGCTCGAAACATAACTACCTCAAACTGGGAGAAACACACGTCCAGCAAGTACAGGCAAGGAAATCGGCGACCTTCTATCCGTAGTTGGGCGGAGACGGCGAGCGCCCTCTATCAATTTGGTCACTAAAAAAATCAATCGTTGGGTCAACCAGCCCATGTAATTTATGACGGTAACCGACGCCAGATACATAAGTTGCGATAGTCGAAGGGGCTAGCCCTCGCAAGGAAAGCCAGGCTATACATTCTCTAATCTGGTTCGCCGACGCTGGCCCGTCCCTCGCAGGGGAATGTTGCCGGAACTGACAAAATGCCTTCCAGCCCACCGCATTATGTCTTGTGTGAGTTGTTTGAAATGGCCGCCGAAAGCAAGCGCTCCATCTCGTCAGCTACCATACTTGTGAAACAGGCGGGAGTGGGGTCACAACCGCGTCCGCCCGGGGGGGGGGGGGGGGCTGCTTGGCGAAAACGGAGCATCTGGAAACGGGATAAAGCATCCGCTATTTCATTAGATTTTCCTGGCACATGGACTGCTTTAAAGGGGCTGTGTCGTCACGATCATAGCAGGCTTGCGGCTGTACACTGAATCCCGAACTGATGAGATAAACGCAGATGCCACGACCGCGCGCGCGCTGACCTACAGGGCGCGCGCGCCAGATCAGATTACAATTGCAATGAATCCTGTAGTTATGATACATACTGCATGTACAAGTATTCTGTATGTGTTTGTGCCACCAAAAATATACGATAGGCCTATAGTCGAACATAGTCCGTGCCACCCACCCGCCGGGCAAACGCCAAAATTGTAAAAATAAATAATGTACCAGCCCCTTTCTGTACAAACAATAAAGTTGTAGGTAGCGGCGTAGTCGGGGTTGTCTCCATGGGGGTGGGGGGGGGGGGGGGGGGGGGGGGGGGGGGGCGATTGGGGGGGGGGGGGGTTTGATGTTACAGTGGGGGGGGGGGGCGCTCACAGTGATTGTTCTTTATAATGCTATTATTTTCTGCGTTTGCGGAATTTTCAGTGGGGGGCGACAGGGCCCATTTTTCTGTCACTTTAATGGCAGTCCACTCCCCCAGTACCAATTTAATGCCGTTCTGGGGAAGGCCGTTGCATTTGCAGGGCATGGAGAGACTCACATTCGGGGCCATTCCTTTCGTATTGGGGCTGCATCTTCAGCGTCTGCTTTGGGGATTGCCCATGCCGACATTCCAAAAATGGGCCGTTGGCGTTCTGATGCATTCTTGTCATACATTCGACCGGTGCACGTGCCGCGTTGCAGTTTTGAGGTATAGCAGGGCAGGCAGGCAGGCAGTGCATAGTAGGGGGGTGTCTTTTGGTCGGTCAGTTTCCTGTAATGAGCAATAGGTTTGATTTCGATTCCTGGTAATGGGATTTATTTATCTTGCCTCCAATTTTACTTTAGATTCGGTATGGATTGTTGGCGATTCTCTCATCCGCAGGGCGGAGCGACAGCTCGACCTCCCTGTTAATGTTCATTGGAAAGGCAAGGGCGGGGCAGGTGTTCGGGACATCTCTGGCCTGCTGGCTGGCATGGGCAGAACCTATCCTCCTCCAGCATTCTTAATCATACACATTGGTACTAACGATCTTGTCACCGTTGACGAGTATGGCCTTCGCCAGCAAATAGCTGTCATGCTACGCGATTGTGCTGTTTTGTACCCCCGTACCACGATCGTGTGGTCGGACATAATCCCTAGAGTTTTTTTATTTTGGGGCCCGTTCGCAGCCCGCCTTGGAAAGGAAACGCACCACGGTGAACATATGGCTAGATCTCAGTGCGCTGCTATACCGCGCGCATTTTGCTTGCACCATCCCCAGTTCGCATGGTCTTACTTCTCCCTTTACCTATACGATGGGGTTTACCTGAGTGTCCCCCCTTGGGAATCGTTTATTAGCAGCGAATTTGCGGCAATGCCTTATGTCACAAATTTCATTTCCCGCAGACAAACCGAAACGCGACTATGTTGGGTTTCCACCCAGCCTGTCCTTCTGTGGGGCGCGCTCTGCGCCGGTGGCATTTTCTTAGGCGTTGTACAGCCAGTAACCCATTTTGTTGTGTTTCTGTGGGGAATTGATCAAGTTATAAATAAATAATCCTAATATTCTTATTGTTCTGAAGCAACAGACTCTAGTGCAAAGTAGATACATGTACAGTTATAAACTGAAAATGTCACTGAGAATAACCCCATACCCCTCCTATATGGACACATCGCTTTACCTAGACTCAACGTCAGAATCGGAACTTCCTCTACTTGAAAGTTTGTATTCACTATCTTCAGGCAGATCCTCATGCACCTCCTCCTCCTTCTCTGGGTCAAAGTCTGCTCCTCCTCCTCCTCCTCCCGGTGCAATTGTCACTGTAGGTGGAGATTGCTGTGGCTGGCGTGGCATCAACTTCTTCAGAGATGGCAGCTTTACAACCTCACACCACTGGGCGCAGTTTCGGTATTTTACCAGTTGATGGAAAAAAGAACAGACTCAAACGCTTATAGACAAGTCTGCCATTTCAATGAAGTACCTCATTGTTTGAAGTTTTAATCCAGCCTCATTAAAAGTCTCATTAAAAGTACTTTTTGGTCTTTCAGTAAAAAAAACATCATATCATTGATATTGTGACGGAGCACGAACTGTATGTGTTGAATTGAAGCACGAACTGTATGTATAATAACTGTATAGCACTGAGTCACCCACACTTTGCATACTGGTGAATCCTAGCAGCTGATTGGTCAATTGGACTTATGCACTGTTGTATGGCAGATAGCGTTTGTACATGGGCTATGGGGACTCAGGGGGTATAAAAGCAGCTGCAGGGTTGGAGTTTAGGCAGAAGAATAAGTGATTATTTCATGATTGGAGCAAGTAATTGGAGTTTAAATAATACTAGACGAATAAGGAGGATGAAGAGGAGTGATTAAAGGCATAACCACTGTTTGTGATTTCTGACTCCGATTCCACTCATTCCACTGGCTCGAATTATTGTAAATTAGACTGAGAATCACTGAATGCTA